>PVLC010003170.1:43819-91135 GCA_004027655.1 Graphiurus murinus
AAAAAAAAAAAAAAAAAAAAAAAAAAAAAATAGGGCTGGGGGTATAGCTCAGAGGTAGAACGCCCCTGAGTTCAAAAAAAAAAAAAAGAAAAGAAAAGAAAATGAGGGGTAAATGAACAAAGTTTAAAAGGAAAAATGATTTTATAGTTTAAAATGGGAAAATAAAAGTAATTTATAAACATATAAATAGAATTTATTAGCATACTGTCTGATATACTTCTTTTGCTATTAGTATTGTTTTAGTGATAGATATATTAAGGACTTTTAAGGAAACAGTCTCTGGGTCATTTCCCTGCATTGGTGCTAACCTCACTGCATTTGCCTGGCAGTACCAGATTTTACAGTATAAAACACATCATGTGCTGCATAACATGATCTGAATGAAGCACTGAGCTGCTTAGAAAAGGTGGTAAACATATGGATGTGTGTGTGTGTGTGTGTGTGTGTGTGTGTGTGTGTGTATGTGTGTAACTAGTTGCACTGTTATACATGTTTGATTTTTTTCTAGTACTGGGGATTGAGTCATGGGATTCTGCCTCTGAGTTATACTTTCATCCCTATTTTATTTTATTTTGAAATAGGGTCTTACCAAGTTACCATACATTTGCCTCAAACCTTTTACCCTCCTGTCTCAGTTTCCCAGCTACTGGGATTACAGAAATGCACCTAGCTCTTAGCTACAAAAGTTTACTTAAAAAAAAGGAATTAGGATAAATTATATTCCTGAAATTCCCATTGAAAATGTTTAAAAATGTATGATATGTTTATACTAGTGAGGGATATATCCTTTTGGGGCAGAAAAGGACCTCTGTGTTGATCAGGCTTTGAAGAGAACTGAATACTGTTCCATGCTCTTACAATTTATGCTTCTAACTAATTTTTTTTCATATGTAATCTTCTTATTCTATATATTTCAATCTTTATCTTTCACAACAACATTTTTCAGCTACCATTTCACCTGCCTTACATGCTCAATTTCTGATTAAACCTCTGACTTTATACCTCCACATGGTGACAGGATATATTGGTACAATGGATGATAGAAATATTGCTCTTCCATACCTCAGATGAAATGGAGTAACAAAATTAAAAAAGGACCATGTCTATATATACCATGAAATCCACATTAAATGTAGCAGCTACTCAAATTCCCATTTTAGATAGATCACCAAAACTACTCTCTAACAGAAATTATATTATACAAAAAGTAAAAATAAATAAATAAATAAATAAATAAATAAATGAAGGATATTGGAGTAGAAAGAAATTGAAATCTTTAACAAGTAAAGTTGTGTTTCTTCTCTGTATTTTTTTACTTTTACAAATATTTCTTTTTAAAAAAATCATGATCATGAGAACACATTGATAGAACTCTTTCCAGGACCTTGAAAGAGTTTGTGTAATTAAAAGGTCTGTAATTTAAGCCTCATTATCTTCATAGGAGATCAGTTTTTGTGAGCCTTGATTAAAGTGGGATTTAAAAATTCAAAATATAGAAAATAAATTGTTTGATAAAGGAACTAAAAGCATATACTGGAAAAAAGATAGCCTCTTCAACAAATGATGTTGGCAATACTGGCTAAGCATATACAGGAAAGTGGAAATAAATCCTACTTTCTCATTCTGCACAAGAGTCAATTCAAGATGGATCAAAGACCTGGAAGTCAGGCCAGAGACCTTGAAGCTACTCGAAGAGGGTATAGGCCTAACACTTCAACATATAGGCACAGGTAAAAACTTTCTCAACAAGACCCAAAAAAATAAGCAACTCAAAGGAAGATCAATACATGGGATTGCATTAAACTGAAGAGCTTATGTGTGGCAAAGGAAACTATCAAAAACCTCAACAGAGTGGGAGAAAAATTTTTCCAGCTACTCCTCTGATAGAGGGCTAATATCTAGAATATACAGAGAACTCAAGAAACTCACAACTAGGAAAACAAATAACCCAATCAAAAATGGGCAAAGGATCTAAATAGACACTTCACAAAAGAAGAAATATAAATGGCCAATAAATATATGAGGAAACGTTCAACATCATTAGCAATCAGAGAGATACAAATCAGAACTACCTTGAGATTTCACCTAACCCCAAATAGAATGAGAATCATCAAAAACAAACGACAAATGTTGGCAAAGGTGTGGAGAAGTGAAAACCCTAATACATTGTTGGTGGGATTGCAGATTAGTGCAACCACTTTGGAAAACAGTATGGAGGATCCTCAGACAAATGGGAATGAACCTACCATATGATCCAGCAATGGTACTTCTGGATATCTACCTAAAAGAATGGAAATCAAACTATCAGACCAATGCATGTGTATCTATATTAATATCTGCACAATCCACAATTGCCAAACTATGGAACCAGCTAAGATGTCCATCAACAGATGAATGGATCACAAAAATATGGGCTATGTACACAATGGAATTTTACTCAGCCATAAAGAAGAACAAAATCATGTCATTTGCAGGGAAGTGGATGGAACTGGAAAACATTATGTTAAGTGAGATTAGTCAGTCACAAAAGTAAAAAATCGTATATTGTCCCTAATATGTGGAAACTGAGGAGAAAGTGGGACATAAGAGGGGCTCTATTTGAAGAAGGATAAATCTTAGATGAGCAAAGAAGGTGACTTAACTGAAGGTGATGGGGAGGGGGGAGGGAAACACCCTAATGCACATGATGTACTTTCAGAAACATATCAAAGTCAGTCACTAAACTGAACTTGAGAAGGAGGGAGGGTGAGGGAGTAAGGCGGGAATTGGGGAAGGGTTAAATGAGAAATGTGTGCAAGTATGCCTTTACCAGCTTGTACCTAACAGAGATAAAGGATTACAATGCACCAATAAAAAAGTAAATTAATGTTTTTATGTAAAGTCTATTCACTTAAAGTTCTCTTTTCTTGAAAAGCTGGAAGAAATTCTTCAAAACTATATGTGTTATTAAAAAGTCTGAGTCTTTAGGCAATTGAATTAATGTCAGTTAATATTTAACAATGACTAATGTTATTAATTCATAGAAAATTGCTATGATCTATAAGTTTGAAATCTCAGCAGAATTAAATATAGTTATAATAGTAATAAAAATCTGTTATCCCAGAGTTAAGAGAACTGATTTCTCATCTTATCTATTTCTATGTTCAATCCAGTCTCTTAGCATTGCCATAAAGTCATGAAATATATATTTTAAAAATATATTTGTAAGAATGTAATTTGTAAAAAATATTTAACCTTCTTAACACCTTCTCAAACACTGAGATTCCTTGTTGCATTTATTTTTATGGTTTCCACAATTCTAGGAAATAATATTAAATAAGATGTGAAATAAGAATTCATTTAAGTAGGACACAAAAAGGAAAAAAAAAATAGGAAAGAACAGAAGACTTTTTTTTTTTTTTTTTCGGTACTGGGGATGGAACCCAGGCGCATTCTATCTCCGAGCTACACCCTCAGCCTTATTTTTTATTCTTCATTTTGAAAGAGGGTCTCATTAAATTGTGGAGGACCTCACTAAGCAGCTGAGGCTGGCCGCGAATACCAATCCTCCAGTCTCAGCCTCCTAAATGCTGGGATTACAAGTGTGCACCACCATGCCTGGCTAACAGAAGTCCTTTTGAAAAGAAAATGAATACATACTAAAAATTTTGGGGTTTAGGTACATAACTGAGAAGAACCAAAAAGAAAACTATATTTATAAATGCAATATGAAAAATAGAGTTAGAAAGCAGCCTGTTGAATATAGTGAAACAAGACAAAGAAACAAGTACTGGGAGGTAGAACTAGGTCTTCAGTCTGGGGATCGAATAGTTCTGGAGGTGAGACAGCAAGATGAATCTTAGATTATAGATAGTCAACAAAAAGAGGATGGTACCAGCTGGGCGTGGTGGCGCACGCTTGTAATCCCAGCATTCTGAAGGCTGAGACCGGAGGATCAGGGTTCACAGCCAGCCTCAGCTACCTAGTGAGGCCCTCTGCAACTTAGTGAGACTCGGTTTCAAAATAAAGAATAAAAATAGGGCTGGGGGTGTAGCTCAGAGATAGAATGCGCCTGGGTTCCATCCCCAGTACCGAAAAAAAAAAAAAAAAAAAAAAAAAAGAGGATGGTACCCAGGAGGTCTGACATGTGACAAATGAAAAGACCAGTGTCATAATTAATACTAGAAGCCTATTATTAGTTACAAATTTCTTAAAACATATGCTAACTATATGCAGTGATCTATGCTGGCATTCAGTCAAGAATGGAAAATGTCCATCAATAAATGTTAGCCCCAGTTTCTGAACTGGGAACAAGTTTTTATAGGATTTATCAAATAGTAAATGAAAAGGACCAAAGAAAAGCTCAGTCTTAGCCTGAAAATTGGGCAGTCACCTCCCTATTAATATGTAAATATTAGAAACTCAAGTACCAAAATAAATTATAATTAAATTTTAAAAATCCCAAGAGCCCATATAAATTAAAATTATTAAGACTTTTGGAAAAGACACAAAATAATTTTACCAGCTTTGTGTCATTGGTACATTATATAAGCTCTCAGAGATTAGTGTGTCATTATAAAATGGACCTGATAAAGTTGCTTATCTCAGATTTGCTGTGAGGATTACATGGTTTGGTTTGTTTGTTTGTTTCAAATGGGGATTGAACCCAGGGGCATTCTAACCTCTGAGATACATCCGCAGCCTGATTTTATTTACTATTTCAAAATAACTTCTAACTGAGTTGCAGATGTCCTCCCTAAATTGCTGAGGCTGGCTTTGAGGCAGTGATACTCCTATCTTAGCCTCCCAAGTACTGGGATTAAAAATTTGTGCCACCACACCTGGCTTACCTTACAAAGAGCAATTAAAATGTAAGGAGATTTGTTCTTTGTTCAACTAATTTTACTAATATTTTTATTGGAATAATAAATCTCTCTTTTAATTGGAAAGGCCCAGGGTTTATATATTACAACTACATCAGTGGAAGATTAGACTTAAATATGTAGATAGATAAAATAATAAATTGAAAAAAGAAAATTTGATTGCTTCCCATCATTTGACAATCTGAAAACTAAAATGGATTGCTTTATAATTTTTACTATGAATAGCTCATCTCTTATATGAGCTAACAGGTGTATGCCACCACACCTAGTTTAGAAGAGTTAATTTAGGCAAATCATTTATAATAGATCCCAGAACATAGTGACTTCTATGTGACTTTTATGTTGTTTATCAAGGATGAATATTGCCTATAACAATGGATTTTTCTAACCTCTGCATTCCAAATGCTGACAAAATCTTGAAAAGCATATTTGATAACCAATATAAGTTTAATAAGTGTTTGTTTTCTCTAAATAAGTACATTAAATTCAAAACCTATCTAAATATCATTTCACAGAATAAGGACATTTTTATTTCTGATATATTAGAAATCTAAAACTATAAAAAAAACTCTATATGAAAAATTGTCCTAACATTAGGCTAAATTTATCTGCATGGAAAATTACATTGTGCAGTACTTTAATTTTCCTTTTCTAATTTTACCTTGTACATATGAAACATTCATCATAGTCCAATTTATTTCTACAACTTTGCTGGTCTCATAGACATTACAAATGATTGGTAAAATTATGAAGGGAAGTTTCAAATCTAAAATATAATTTTAAATCTCAGACACCCTTATTAAGGGGAGACTTAGGGGAAAAAACAGTTCAAATACTACTATGCTCATTTATGAAGCTATTAATACCAATTTCAATATTATGTTCAAGAGGAGGAGGGAGTGGGGTGAAATCCAGAGGGAAACATCCAACTGCTATGTGCATGTATGCTTCTGTCACTCTGAAGCTCATTACAATGTATAATTTACACCAATTAAAAAACAGAATAATTGAAAATAATAAGAGGGGTATAGTACAGAGTTCCCCACATTGGTGAAAAGGAACTTGAGTCAATTTAAAGACGCCCAGGATGAGAGCAACTCCAAATAATGGAGGACAGGGAGCAGTGGGTTTCTGACAGGTGAACAATATAATAATAAACTACATCACCAGAGGAAGCTTGACTATGTTTCTAAGCTATTCATCTATAAAGAGGTTAAATATTCCAGAAGCTTCTGCAGAATGTTGTGTAATAGAAAGAAAATAATAAAGCAAGTGGTTGCTCTATTTATCCAAGTTTTTATTTATTAGAGAAAGATAATGTTGAGTCACTGCTCAACATTATATATATATATATATATATATATATATATATATATATATATATATATATCTCCATCCATCCATCCAAAAGGCCAATTGAAAAAAAGAAGCTGGGACAAGGTAATGATCAATATTTTAAAGGCATAGAAAAAGACAATTCTCCTGTACACTTTAAATGGAATTAACATTTTCTAAAACTGAATATACGTCTTTTCCACTTATTGAGAGGTATAGGAGGAAAATAAGCAACAGAACAGAACATATCATTACAATTAAAGGATGAATTACATGGATGACACACTGGAAAACTGCACCTGCACAGGAACCCATTGCTATTCTGTGAAACTGTATCTCCTTTCCACTGTACCCTGAGAACAACCCCCAAATAGAATTTATTATAAACAAAGATTTTGGGGATAACATACTAAATATTTACCCTAAGCAGTGGCTCAACATTATCTTTCTCTAATAAATAAAACTTGGATAAATAGAGCAAATATATGTGTGCCTCCTCTGTGCATGTACACACACACACACACACACACACACACACAAACACGCACACACATACACACACATGTGGAATTTTTTGTTAATTTTTATTTTTTTAATCAATCGATTTTGAATTTTTAGAAGAGCCATCCTAGCACAACATGGTCCAATAAATTCATCTACAACTAAAGTATATGAATCTCCCCCATTAATCTTTTTTATTTATTTTTAAATAAATAAATAAATTTTTTTGCAGTACTAGGGATTGAACTCAGGGGCATTTTACCTCCTAGCTATACCCCCAGCCCTATTTTTTATTCTTTATTTTGAAACAGGGTCTCACTAAGTTGCGGAGGGCCTCACTAGGTAGCTGAGGCTGGCTACGAACCTGGATCCTCTGGTCTCAGCTTCCCAAATGCTGGGATTACAAGTGTGCACCACCATGCTAATTTATTTATATTTTTAATTGGTGCATTGTAATCATACACATGGAATTTTTAAATCTATCACATAGTATGGCAGAGACTTGTCAAAGAAATGCAAGTGAAACTGGTGCATCTCCTGCATATGAAGAAGCTTAACATTACATATGAAAAGAAACCCCTCATATATGGGGCAAAATACAGAAAATAGAGACTCTTCAAAAGAAACCAACAGGTGTCTAGACCTGTGAAAGCTCTTCCAGAAATCATAAAGGCTGTTTAGCAATGACTTACTTACTTACTTACTTACTTACTTACTTACTTACTTACTTACTTACCTACTTTATTTATTTATTTATTTATTTATTTATTTATTTATTTATTTATTTATTTATTTATTTATTTATTTATTATTTGTGGTACTGGGATGAACCAGGAACATTCTACCTCAAATCCACACTCCCAGTCCTATTTTACTTTTTATTTTTAAACAGGGTCTCAGTAAGTTGCTGATTTTGGACTCAAACCTGTGATCTTCTTGTCTCAGCATTCCAAGTACTGGAATTAGAAGCATGTGCCACAGCACCCAACTTAGAGGTGACTTTTAAGAATGATTAAGTGGGGCATGATGGTGCATGCCTCTAATCCTGGTATTTGGGAGGCTAGGACAGAATAATTAAAGTTTGAGGCCAGCCTCGACAACTTATCAAGAATCTCAGCAACTTAGTGTGATGTTGTTTTAAAATAAAAATACAGTGGTGGCACATGCTTGTAATCCCAGCATTCAGGAGGCTGAGACCGGAGGATCCAGGTTCGAGACCAGCCTCAGCTACCTAGTGAGGCCCTCTGTAACTTAGTGAGACTCGGTTTCAAAATAAAGAATAAAAAATAGGGCTGGGGGTATAGCTCGGAGGTAGAATGCCCCTGAGTTCAATCCCCAGTACCGCACGAAATATAAAAAATAAAAAATAAATAAATAAAATAAAATAAAAATACATACATAAGTAAAAAAGGGCTGTGGTTGTAGCTCAGAGGTAGACTGCTCCTGGGTTTAAACCCCAGTAATCACCACCACCACCACCACTACCAAAAAAAAAAAAAAAAAAACCCAAAGGATTGACCATTGCCTTATATTACCTCTGAAATAGGATCTGTTGACAAATAGTTTTGTGTTTGTTTGTTTGTTTGTTTACTGTTCATTCCATAAAGCCCTGGTTTGGGATTTGGGAAATAAGACAGGGACAGAAAGAAAATCTGAGAGTTGAGTTGTAGAGAAGACTGACACTGTGAGCCACTGTGGAGCAATAGAGCTAGGCAACTTCATGAAATAACAAAGAACACACTTCAGAGTTGCCTTCCTAGAGAGCATGGATACCAGGGTCCTCCTTTTTCCAACTCGTATCTGTCACTAGCTGAGGATTGTTCCTGTGGGCCTCAACTTCGTAATGTTTTCAGCAAGCCATCAGTGTACAGGAGAATCACAAGTCCCCAGGGCACAGAAGCATTTGCAACAGCTATAGGCATTTGACAAGATCTAAGGAAACTGGAAGAGGAATCTTTGGGACAGAGGTAACATGACAACCAAATACAGACAGGCGGAAACCCAGGGATAGTACTATAGATGTGTGAAATCTAACTGGAGTGAGGGGAAATCCAGATAGAATAGATTTGGAAAAGGATAAGCTAGAAGTTTACATTTAAAAGTTTAATTTTTCTGACATAGGCAGTTTTAACTAACAGAGAGTTTTGAGTAGTAAAGTGATGTAAGCCAAAGTGATCTTCAGAAATATTAGCTTAGTATCAGGTGGAGCATGTAATAAAACCAAAAAGAGAGTTGGTTGGAAGGCCAATAAGAAGGCTATTAGTAGCACACTAGAAGTTTTAAAGATTTGATTTGGGAAGTTGGCCATGAAAATTGAGAGGAAGGGAAGACAGGAGGAATGTGATGGAGATAGTCTTTATAAGATTTGGCTAATGTTTTGATGTAGAACACAAGGCGACACAGAATTGCTCTGTGAGGCTGTCCTCTGAGATCAAGAACTTAGGACAAGATTTATGTGCTAAGCAGAGATACCTATAAGGAACTGGTGGGTTTTATGTTGGCCTCTTGTATTTGTAATGTTGAACTCGATCAGTGAAAAACCATGAGCTGGTATTGATGATGTTAGACATATTAAAGGAGGGGAGTTGAAACAACTCAGGGATAGAGGTAAGAACAAGAGGCACTGATAGAGGGCAAATGTGCGTGAGTGTCATCAAAGAAGAAAAAATAGTGAAGCTCATGAAAAACAGATAAAACCAATATCCCCAGTTGAAGACAAAGGCTGTGCTGAGAGATGACGTTCTATGTTTTTGATACATTGTCCTTCTGCCAGGAGATGTTGGTAAGTGGGCTGAAAAGTAAAATTAAGATTTCCTTACTTTGTGTTCCTTGACATCATTAGTGTTTATAAATAGTGGATGATCAGCTAGTGGAGGAGCAAAAAATAAATAAATAAATAAATAAATAAATAAATAAATAAATAAATAAATAAATAAAGGGAAGGGGATAGAAATAAAAGGGAAACGCAATAACGCAATAGCTACAGAGAAAAAAGATAAAGAGTATTCATAGGAAATTCTTCTCTCCAGGAATGCAGAAGGAAGGGTGCAGCTTTGCTAAGGCCCTGACAGGAAAGAATCAAGGCTTATTATTTTTATACTCTCTATAATCGCTTCCAGCTTCCTTGTAACAGCACTGGACTTGCTTAAGTGGAGAAGATGTCAGAAGGTATTTAAATATTTTTTAAAGATTATCCAGGGTCTTCTCCTTCACAAGGAAGGATTTGCACTGCCCCCAGTGAGCTTCCTTAATAAGAATGTAGCTTCAATCCAATCCAGACATCTAGGTGTCTCAGTGCTCCTTTAGCCACTTCATTTGTTACAACTAGTAAAGGATGGTCAGACAGACTGTTTTCTTTGGCAGTATTAATGGGCTAGATTTCTGGACTATGCGTTTAATTCATTAGCTGGAAAAATTTAGTTGTTGGGCACAGGGATAACAGACCTATCTCTTCAACATAAGTATGATGATTGTCCAGGAATTTTATGTACTTGGTATCAAATAATGGTCCAGTGAACCATGGGAAAGACATTATTGTCTTTATTTTACAGAAAATGGACTCAAGGCTCACAATCTAAGTAGAATTGGTTTGCCCAAGGTCACAGAATTATAGTAGCATAATTGGAGTTTGAAACCATATGCACTCTATGTCAGTCTTTCCACCATCCCCAAATATTTACTTAACTTTGGACTATTATCCAAAAACCAACAGTTGTTTAACTTTATGAATATTTTGAGTCTATGATTTCCTTTTGGCTGTAAAGAGCTATGCTTCTAAGATTCTAGACTCCTTTAGAAATAAGAAGGACATAGCAGGTTAATAAGAATTCAAGAAGTGAGAGGAGATATTGCTCTTGAGCATCTCAATTATTAAAAGAATTCATACTCTCTCATGTTTCCGGTATTTATATTTATAATATACCTACTTTTATTTCTTCATGTTTAGGAGATGGTAGTAGGAACACAATAGATATTAGATTATCAATAGATCTTACTGCTAAATTATCTACCTTATCTTGCACAATTGTAGCCTGAAATGTGTTTTGGATCCATTAGTATGTTTTCTTTATCAAATGGACAATAAGCTTTGCATTTTACAATAAGAAGAATTCCCTTCCTTTTAAATATATATTGAGTTAATAGACTGAATACCTGCATTCCTTAAGTTAATATCTTTTCACTTTCACTTTTCTCCCTCCAAAATTCTTAATCTATTTTAATTTTTTGTCCTGTACACTATTTATATTAGTTTATCACATATCACAAAGCTATTTGAATGCCATTTTATGGTGTTTTTCCAAGAGTAAATTGCATTTTTGAAATAAGAAAATATCACTCCAAGCTAATAAGTACTTTAGATAAAATGCAAAATATCTAAATGCATGTTGAAACATTTGTAATTTTTCTGAAACCCAAATGAAAGGTCCATGTACCACCACAAATTATTTCCATTGATTTTTGTTATCTGCATGACATTTTAAGAAGTCTATCTCAGAATAAGTAACAAAATTCATCTCAGAATAACTCAACAACAATTTCAAGTTAATGATAATTGGACATGGCTTTACAATATTTCACATTCACCAGCTTTTACTGTAAATGCAGTGGAGACTGCATGAATAATATAAGTTAAAAGAGAGTACAAATGCAAATTCAATAAACTTCAGCCTACATTTATATCATCTCATACAAACTAATAAATGCATATTATGTAAAGGAATCACAGCAATTATGAAAAAGCCAAGTATATGCTTTTACTTAACATCATACCCCTCTTAACTATACAGAAAGTGAGAGATTCAAGATTTATCTAAGCTTTTTACTTTTTCTATTTTAGTTTTATGGCCAATGTTTACAGAATTATTATTTTTTTCTTGTTGGAAGTCAGGCTCCCAGGCTACACAAAGGGAGTGTTTACAAACCTATTGCTTCACTTTACTTCCTTTGCTAGTCATATTTCTAAACTTCTTGAGCAAAAACTATTAAATACTGGGAGTACTGAAAGGATGATTTTGGAGTTGACTTCATCACATTATCTGTGTCACACATGAGTGGGTCATGCAGCAAGCCATCCGTATTGACTTGGGGGCATTTTTACTTGAGAATTTTGATTTTTTAAAAATCCCTTGATATATTGAAAATTTTAAAGAAAACATGTCGGAATAATTGTATTTTATGCACCAACATTAATTTCTACTCATTTTAAAGTAAGTTGTAAATGTCACCAATGTTGATCTTTCCATATATATGTATGTATATATATATATATATATATATATATATATATATATCTGTATACATATATATCTTTTTTTCATATACATTTTCAAAATTAGGTGGTAACTTTCAGATCATAACTTCATCGCAAGGAATTTATAACCTAGTAGTTGAGACTATTAAACCAATGATTGCAGTCATGGTGGGTAAGTATGATGGGTCCTTACAGTTCACAATAGGGACATTATGGAGATAAACCCTTATTACATGCATCTCCTCTTATTCCATAGTCTCTTAATGTTCAAGGACAAATCTTAGCAGTTTTACTGCTTAAAAACAACAAAAAAGGAAATAAAATCAATATTAATCTTATTAGATCTTGTTAAAATAAAGCATTTCTAAACTAGTTACTTTTATTAATTTCTAAAAAAACTGATAGAAAGTTTGACTTCATGAGGGAAGATACAGATATAATTTTGTTCAATAATTTTTACATAGCTCACTGCCTGTCATAGAGTAGGGACAGTGTGTGTGTGTGCGTGTGTGTGTGTGTGTGTGTGTGTATGTGTGTGTGTTTGTGTGTGTATGCATGTGTATATGGCAAGTTTCTGCATGCTAGCCTCAAACCTTTGATCCTCATTGTCTTAGCCTCCCAAATACTGAGATTATAAGTGTTCATCACCACAGCCTATTAGTAGAGACAGGTTAATGCTTTAAAAAAAAACTATGACTTGAATAAAATAGTTTATAAATATACTTAAAATTTTCCATTTCCACGCATTTGTTATCTAGTGTTTTATGACAAGTTACTTGTCTACAATGTTATTTGTGTCTTTATTTAAAATACTATGTGATCCAGGTGTGGTGGCACACACTTATAGTCCCAGTATCTGGGAGGCTAAGACAAGAGGATTGAGGATTTAAGACCAGCCTTAACAACTCAGTGAGGCCATCAGCAACTTGGGGAGATGCTGTTTCAAATTAAAAACATAATAATAAAATAGGTCTGGGATTGTAGCTCAAAAATAGAATGTCTCTGAATTCAATCCCCTGCAACACACACACACACACACACACACACACACACACACACACACACACACACACACCAAAAATGTGTTAAATACCAAATATATTATTAAACATTTTAGTCTCTTATGAAAGAGGTGTGCTGTAACAAAAAATTCAACTAGGAAATGAAGAGCTGATATTCACTTAATTTAGTATTTACTCAATAAATTTAGAAATCTGACTAGAAAATGTAGTGCAATGAAGGAGTAGGATTGTGAACACTCATTATATCTAAACTCTCATCTGTCTGACACGGAGGAGACTCACTGTCTACTCTTGACAGAAAGTCCCTTTGACTAAGAGAGAAACTGCATTCTTTCCATCCATATTTTATTTTACAACCCAGTGAAAATAAACCTGTTTTGCAGTGAGTGTCTATATATAAGCTTACCGAAACTGTTACTGTGATCGGAAGTCAGAAATGAAAAATACCTTTCACAACTCATTTCCTAGCTAGAAGACATAACGCTTAGTCTAAATGCCAAAGATTGTTCTCTTGCAGAGAAGGCTTGGATGCCTAGATGCAGCACTATATCTTATTTTGCAGAAAATAACCTTTCAAGAAAGAATAAATGTTTCTCAATGAGGATATGAACTCTCTTACAAATAAATCCACTCCTCATTTGTCAAGCTTAAATGAACATTTGGAGATATGCTGTACTTTCCAGAGGGATTGAAGGTCATGTCTTTGAGACAACCTTGTTCTAATACATTTTAGTGTTTTTAAGTATACATTAAGTTGCTGAAGCTGATCTTGAACCTATGATCTTCTTGTCTCACCCTACCATGTACTATAACTACAGGTATGTGCTACCATGCTGATATATTATTCTTAAACATAAATAATGTCTAAAACTTGGAGATAACTATTCAGTACCATAAAATTTTGGGGGATTATGCATCATTTTTTCTTTTTTGCGGTATTGGGGATTGAACCCAGGGGCATTCTACCTCCGAACTACACCCCTAGTCCTATTTTTTTATTCTTTATTTTGAAACAGGGTATCACTAAGTTGCGGAGGGCCTCACTAAGTAGCTGAGGCTGGCCTTGAACCCGATCCTCCTGTCTCATCCTCCCAAGAACTGGGATTACAAACGTGCACCACCATACCCTGCAAGATATAATGTTTGATAAAATATTTTGTTTTAGGACAATTAAGACAATCAAGCTGGTAATATACAATAAAGAGAAACCACATGAAAGTTGTACAGAGGATGTGGACATTTTGCTGTAGTTTGAGGTCCAATTTTGCAAAGTAAAAAAA
Organism: Graphiurus murinus; assembly: GCA_004027655.1. Taxonomy (NCBI): domain Eukaryota; kingdom Metazoa; phylum Chordata; class Mammalia; order Rodentia; family Gliridae; genus Graphiurus; species Graphiurus murinus. The sequence continues at coordinate 58,071 of PVLC010003170.1, forward strand.
GATTTTTAGCTGAAATTCTATGATTTAGTTCATAGTCATCTCATCATCTAATTTTATATGACACCACTCATTCACCCATAGAAGATATAACAATGTATTGAATGCTGACTATGGGCATGCTTTGTACTCGGTACTAGATATATTTTAGAGAGTGAAACATGTAGAATCTTTGCTTTTATAGAGTCTACAATGGTCATATGAACAAGTCAGACAATAGAAAGAATTTAAATTTACCAGTAATCTTTTCCTTCCCTCATTTCTCTGTCTCTTTTTCTTCCATTTTCTTTACCTAGTTATATGCATATCAGTGGGTGTAACTTGTATAAGCTTATATTCGTATTTATAAATTATTGTGAATAACCTAAAGACAATGAATAAGGAACAATGAGAAAAAGTATATAGACAGACCTACTTCAAATGATCAGGGATGATGTTGCTCAAAAGTGACATAAAGAGTTTTGGAGAATGCAAGGCTATTTGCTTTTTAGAAAGCCTGGGCTTTGACCTTCTAGACAGAGGGAAAAGCAGGAATGAAAGCTCTAAGGTCAGAGTAGTCTCAGTGATAGAGAACATTTAATGTCCTTAGAAATAAAGGAGGTGTGTCATACATAAATGGTAACATACATGGATTTATGAAAATTCTGTTACTCTAAGTACAAAAATCCATGCATAGGTTTTTTTTTTTTTTTTTAATACTTTTATTGAGCCAGGCATGGTGGCACACACTTGTGAGGCACTCCGCAACTTAGTGAGACCCTGTTTCATAATAAAGAATAAAAAAATAGGGCTGCAGGTATAGCTCCAAGGTAGAATGCCCCTGAGTTTAATCCCCAGTACCACTAAAAAAAAAATACTTTTACTGGTGCATTGTAATTATACATCATAGTGAGACTCAGAGTGATACACACACAAATGCATGCAACACTCTTGATCCCACCCTGCTTCTGCCTCTCCCCATAGATGTTTGTGAGATTGGTAGTGATAACTTCTTATAAGTTCATAGCACTATTTGAAATGTTTCTCATTAGCTCTCCTTTATCTCGTCTTCATATCCCTCCCTCAAATCCTCTCCACTGTTTTATTGTTCTCTTTTATTTATCTGAAGTCCTTTTTGTTTTCTATTTTCTGTCCAGTTTCCACATATGAAAGAAAACATATGACCCTTTACTTTCTGAAACTGGTTGATCTTGCTTACCATAATAGTCTCTGGTTCCATCTATATTCCTGCAAAATATGAAGAATAATTTGGAAGAACTTTTTGGATGAAAGGAGCAAGGAAGCCACTGTATAATGCCAGCCAGTAGAGGATCAGTACTTAAAATGTTCAAAGCATAAATAAAAAACAGTGAATATAGTTGACATAATTTGAGGCATAAAACTAGAACAAGACATTAGATTAGTTTGTTGCTTGAATTCAACATATTCTACTTTGAATTTCACCATTTATAATATTCTTTTAGAGTTTTAAGTTTGGCAAAACCAATTAGAGGTTTTAGAAAGAGTATTGAGCCATCTGCTATCACTAATAAATAATTCTTAGCTGTACCTCAGCACAAAACAGAAATTATTCCATCCTGATTATATTAGTTGTAATCATTTGTTCTCATTTATAAATTGAGATTAAGAATTACACTCTTGAATTTGTTATATTACATTCCCCGGATTGGTGCAATCTAATGATAATATAAACAGCTTTTACTGAAGACATTTGAATTATATTCTAGCTAATGATTTCATATTTTGTGAACAAATTTATAAATATATCCACTGAAGGAGAATATCTTCAACAGATCACTTGTACTTTAATTATATGATTTTTTCAGAAGCTGAATCAATGAAGTCATTTGGGCTTCTTCAGAAAAATCATAGCCTACAAAAACTACCTCAGTTTGAATATTATTTTATGACCCAAGACTACTTCACTTAATTCTATTCTTCTCTTTTAATTATGAACAAAGATAAGGAAGATTAAAAATGCAACATTAGCACTCTATTCATTTTTAGATGATAAGTATAAAAATGGGAGTTTTTAAAGGCAAATATTAAGAGGAGTAATTTAAAGAAACAATCAGGTATTTCTTGAAAATATCTTTTAGAGACAAAACAATTTTCATTGTTATTGTACTAATAGTCATTACCTTATAAAATAATAGCATGCAAATGCAACAATTTTTATTCAAAAGTAGAGCTAATGTAGAAAAGATTGAACAATGTAATAATATTCTATTTTAATCAGGATAGTTCTATTTCAAAAGTTCTCTATCTGTAAGCTAATTTTCTGTTGAGTAGTTCTTAATTTATAGTACACTGTGCATAATATGAAAATTCTATAATATCACAAATGAGCAAGGAATTGACCCATAAAAACAACTCCAAATCTCTTAATGGTTCCTAAACTTGCCATACTGTTCCCAGGAAAATTGATACATTTTCTGTTCCTTTAATAACAATCATGTCGAAAACCTCAAAAGTATAAAGTTCAGAAATGCCAAATATGTTTCATTCCATAAGTCTGTTAGAGAAAAATGTGGTCTATTTTTTACTTTGACATTGGTCCATGGCATAAAATTAGTGTTCGGATAGCCCAATCCCACTTTAAAGGGTTTATCGATTTACCTCACACCTGAACAATAACCTGATTTTCTCAGAGTAATCACACAATAGAAACAAGCATCAAGGTCATGTCTACTGTAAAGATGAGACTTAGACTTTTCTACAATTACTAATCTTAAAGAGGCAGATTTCAAAAAGTTGTCTAACTTCCTAGAGACCAACTTAAAAGCCAATTCTTTACTTGATATATATGATAACTATTTCTAGGCAAAAATTGAGTTTAGATTGTAAAGCTAAAAATCATATATTACAATTTATTATATATATATATATATATATATATATATATATATATATATATATATGGAAGAAGAACTCTATCTTGAAATTTATGAAATACCTCTTACAAAATTCCATCTGGGATATATTTTTAATATATTTTTCTGGTCATTTGTATTCTTTTGGGAAATGTCTATTCAGTTTAATTGCCAATTTTTATTGGATTATTAGTCTTTTCAGTGTTAAATTTTTTGAATTCTTTGTATATTCTAGATAGTTATTCCTAGAGGAGTAGCTGGCAAAGATTTTTCCCATTCTGCAGGCTCTCTCTTCATACTCTTGATAGTTTCCTTTGCTTTGAAAAATATTTTAAATTTAATGTCATCTCATTTATTGATTTTTAGTTTAATATCCTGAGTTTTTGGAATCTTACTGAGGAAGTCTCTTATGGTGCCTATGTGTTAGAGAGTTCTCCATATGCCCTTTTCTAATAATTGTAAAATTTATGGTCTAATTTCTGGGTCTTTTATTCATCTTGAGCTGACTCATGTCTAATAAATATATGAAAAATACTTGACATAATTAAAATGAGGGAAATGCAAATCAAAGCTACTTTGAAAATCAGTTTAACTCCAGTTAGAATGGCAATCATCAAAAATACCAACAATAATGAGGTGGGACTGTTGGTGGGACTGCAAATTAGTGCATCTATATGGAGATCAGTGTGGAGGTTCCTTAAAAGACTAAGGATGGAACCACCACACAACCCAGCTATACCAGTCCTTAGCATATTTCTAAAAGAATCAAAGTCATAATACTAGAATAATACATCTATTTTTACAGCATCACAGTTCACATTAGCCAAATTATGGAACCAACCTAACTGTCAACAGATTAATGGATAACAAAAATGTGGTAAATATATACACACTGAAATTTTATTCATCCATAAAGAGAAAAACATATGTCATTTACAGGAAAATGGATGGAACTAGAAAATATTCTGCTGAGATCAGTCAGTCACAGAAAGTCAAGGGCCAAATATTTTTTCCCATATGTAGAAGCTAGAGAGAAAATAGAAACAAAAGTGTTTTCAGATAATTGAGAAGAGTGGCCAGTAGACTAGTAGAAGAGGGGAAGAGGAAAGGGAAGAAGTGTTGAAATAAACAGTTCAAATTATTCTATGTTGATGCATGAAGGCATCACTATCAATCTCGCTGTTATGTATAGGGAGAGGTGGGTAGCAGGGTGGAACTTGAAGGGAATCACATCAAGACCAGTGTGAATAAAAGTATAAGAAGTGCATTAAAATTCCATCCAGGGCAACTCCATTGTATCATATATGGAATTGGTAAATGATACAGAGAGATATGATGCAGAAGGGAAAGCGGTGAAGGAACAGAGATGGAGATAATGAATACCACTGACTTTTAAATTTTTTGACTATGTTTCAGGGAATTTGCCTCTTACATAATCTTGGACAAATCCCTTCATCTTAGAAGGTCCTTGGCTCAAATATCTCTTGAATTAAAACTATTCAATACAATATGTTAAATATAAAGACATGCATATTAAATTTTATAATAAATTATTTTGTCATAAGGTTGTAATTAGTGTATCCATTGTGGCTTCTCCAAAACAATAGTAAATTAATCTTATAATCAAAAACTACAATTTTAACCATATTTTGAGATTTAGTACAATACTATATTCAGAGAAACTAATTTTATCATCATAGCAAATTTACCACTACTACCAAAGGGTCTAAAGGCTTAAGTAGAAGATTTGCGTCAATAAGCATGAAAGAGTTGACCTTACCTCACAACTCACAGTATATAATAATTCAGTTTCTTCCCAGAAGTGGGTTAAATATTTCTACAGAACTAGATTGTACAATGTTTAATAAATCATGCACTATGAGAATATTCTCTCAATCACAACTGCATCTGCTCCAGAATTTATGTTGCTAAAAACCCAATTCATTCAAAATATTCCTTGTTAGTCTATTGGTAAGTTCTGTGTATGCTAGATTGAATGTGCTTATTTTTTTCTGCAGAGGACATGTAAAAAGAAAAGGAAAAAAATAAATAAATGTCCCTTACTATTGCTTTGAAAGATAAATAAAATATCTATGCTTTATTTGTCTATCCTGTTAATGGCATGGGATGTTTTAGATTTTACAGCCATTAGCAAGGACTTACTGAGAAGATTTAGTACACATAACTTAACTAGGTTAGTGTAATGTTCATGCTGTTCATGTAGTAGGACTCTTTTAGATTCTTTTTCATAAAATGCCATATCTCTAATGAACCTGTTAAAGTTATCCTACATTGAAAAATATATGGATAAAGGAATACAAGTGTTTCCATAGGCAGTAATAAATATCTGAAATTTGTACACAATGAAATTTTACTCAGCCATAAAGAAGAACAAAATCATGTTATTTACAGGGAAATGGATGAAATTTGTTTTGAATGTATGTGTGTATGTGGCGTGTGTGTGTGTGTGTGTGTGTGTGTGTGTCTGTGAATGCGCACGCGCACATATGCTGATTAGATGAGATACTATCTATCTTGGTCAAGAAAGACAAGAAATAATCCCTAAGATTTTAGTGCAGATTTTACAATAATAAAAATTATAAATAATTCAATCTACCTATAAGTTAACAACTATGAGAATTATGTCAGGGAAATATTTTAAGACTAAGGAGAAAAAATACACATACCGTTTATAAAGCAAGCATGCTCAGACCAACTAGGAATAAGTTAAATATAATAAGGATCCACAGGAAGAAAACATTTTAAAATTCTACACAGATACAAGAGAACATAAAGATGCGAAAGAATAATTTATATTGGAAAGGGAAGCTCATAGTAGTACATATCTTAAATATATCAAACCTGAGACAAGTACTGTTAATTAAATAAGTATATTTATCATACAGTTACAAATTTTGCAAAACTAAGAAATATTCCAACATTCATTAAGATAAAATTATACAAAAAAATGAGGACATTTTTGAAAAAACAGAATGTTTTTGAGAAAAAATGAGAAAATTAGCATTAATAAAAAAGAGAAATGCATTTTCAAACCACCTTAATTCAGAATAGTATTGGCTTATTTACAGATAGACACACAGAAATTAACATATTCAAAACCATTAGGGAAAACTGGATTACTCTATTAGGAATTCTAACTAAAAAATACTTCACCTTTTTGAAAAAAGGCTTAATACTGACTTTATAGAAGTGAAATGAACATTTAATTGGTAAATATTAAAAATGTTTCTATTTTAAGTAATTAAAAGAAAATCTAAAGCTATTAAAAATATCTAAATGTATATTTGTAGGTCTTAGAAGTAAATGTATTAAAAACTCCCCAAATAAGTTAATAAATTTGTGAATAAAAATATGAAAAATCTGGCCAAAAATAGACATGTAGAGGGGTGTGTGTGTGTGTGTGTGTGTGTGCATTCAAAATAGATTAAATTAGGAAGAACTCTAAGACTGAAATTTGACATGCAGTGTACATTCAACGGGAATGAGGGATATTTGATGTGAAAAATGTGACACTTTCAAAACTAACATCCTAAAGTGAACTACTTATGTATTGGTCTGATTTATTATATATAATATTTATACATATGTAAATATATATTTATATAAATGCAGCTCATCCATAAAATAAATATATAGCAGTATCATAGAGTTAACCTAGAGTGTCTGTGAAGAGTATTAGGATCATAATAATCCTTATACATGAAAAGATAATAAAGTAATTTCCATGAAAATATTTCAAATCAATAGTGATGAACCAAGTAATTCATGGTCACAGAGCTATCAGTTTCAGAGCTGCACTTTCCATGTAGTATTTTTATATACTTTTTATTATATTATAATTATACATCACAATGACATTTAAAATGACACAAGCATACACTCAGCACTTCTCCCCCTCCTCCTTCTTCTTATGTTAGTGGGATTGGTGGCCATACATTTATATACGGGCATAGCAATATTCTAACTGATTATCCTTCATCAATCTTCCTTTTTCTTCTCTTCATCTCCATCTCCCAATCCCCTTCCACTGTTCTACAAGTCTTACTCTTCATTTAGTTGAACTATCCATTGTTTCCTACTTTCTCCCCAGTTACCACATATGAGAGGAAACATTCAACCCTTGACTTTCTGAAACTGGCTGATCTCACTGTAGTGTTTTGTTATTGTTGTTGTTTTTTATTCTAAGCTCAGCCTTGCTCCTATAAACACAATATTTTGAAAATCCAAACTGAAAACATGAGAACTTATTAAGAAGCCTACCTAAGAAACGTTAACTAGAATATGTTTCACCATTTCAATTTAAATTTATAGAATTGTTGCTGATGTTCACTGAAAATACATTGCTATCATAAACATATATTTCAGGGTTTTTTTGCAGTACTGGGGATTGAACTCAGGGGTGTTCTACCTCTGAGCTACACCCCTAGCCCTATTTTTTATTCTTTATTTTGAAATAGGGACTCACTAAGTTGCGGAGTGCCTAGGTAGCTGAGGCTGGCAGTGAACCCGGATCCTCCGGTCTCAGCCTCCCAAATGCTAGGATTACAAGCGTGAGCCACCACACCCGGCTATATTTCAGGTTTTTAATTGATATTTCAGTGTGTAGTCAGATAAACATAAAATTTGTTGTTTCTATGTGTTTCATATTCTACCATTACATACTTAAAGGGAAATGTTCCTGGCCAAAGGAAGTTAAAGAATATCTGATAGAAATTGATAGAAATTCTATTTCTTCTCTTTGCATTAGGGAAAATGTTTCTTTCTCTTTTTTTGAGTAAAGATTCATGACATAACCCTAATTAATTGCCTTTTAAGAGTCTCCAAAGAGACCAGGTGCCTATTTTGCATAGCACTACCAGAACACAGTTCCTCAAATACTGAACATGAACATCATACCAATAAAATCAATGAGGTGTAGCTACTGGAAGTTGCTACAAAATGTGTCTGTTTAAAATAAACCAAAATACACTATTTTCCCAACCACAAACCTGAAACATTTACATATCTCAGTGGCCATTTTCATAACACAGAACATAGGGATGTGGGAAAAAAAAAAGATTCATTGGCAATTTACTATAATGGTTTAAAAGAATCATAACAATAAATTATAATCCCAAAGGTTAGCTCATTTAAAAGGTAATCATAAATAGTATTCAGGAAAGCATGTAGTCCATCTAGATAATTTTTTTATTATAAGGATAGGATAAAAATTATTGCAGGAGAAATTGTGCTTGAGTCAGACTGAATTAGACATGAACTTAATGAATAATTAATTTGGAAGAGAGTATTCATAGCTTTGGATAAACCTAGGCACATATACATTATTTTTACTAATGAGCAGATCCCCTCATTTTGCTGATGAGAAAGCAAAATCTCAAAGGTAGCTTTTGTAAGAGCTTGGTCTTGAACTCAGTTCTTCTGAGTTCCCTTTGTAATGCTCCAATTGTCGCCAGCTAGTAGCAAGTTAATGAGACTGTACTTCACTAGATAGTTAAAGCCAGATTATTTTGGTTAATAGGAAGAAAAATGTTGACAGAAAACTCTAAAGTGTAAAAATCTACTTAAGTGCAAGGTAGGCTACATTTTCTGAAAACCATATTTAAATCTGTGGTTGGAAAATGAAACATAATAAACTTTTAAATATCCAGGAAAAATCTGTTGCTTATGTAAGTTCCACTTGTACAAAGCCACACTTAAATAGTTACCTTCCCTTTCATCTTATCTCAGTTGGGTATATTTTATTTCTTATGAAAAACATTTATTTTCATAACTGAGATATGTATAATGATAGAGCTAAGAAATGTGCAGAATAATGGGCACTTGTTTTAGTGTCTCGCTTTTATTTATTTTCCTGAAAAAAATCACATGAGTATTGAGGAAAGCCACCCTACCTGACTTTGTCATCCCAATAGCTGGTTAATAGGAAGATTCCATACATTTATCTGAGGTGATTCATTCAGTGATGAGATATGGGCCTCATTTGTTCAGAGTATTTTCAAAGCTTTTCCAGAGTTAATGGTGTAAAATTTCTGTAAAAATGTTCTTGTATTTTTTTGGCATGTCATTTTTCTTCATGTGGAAAGAGCTAACTTGAGAATAAAACTATCAATGAAAGACAAGACAAAAGAAACAGCCACTGAGAACAATACTTAAGCTTTTGCACCCAACCATGCCTGAAGCCCAGTAGACTTTTCCAGGATTCTTCATCAAGACTAGTGGATAGCCCTTTTATGCTTAAGCTTTGGGGTTGAGTTCCTATTACTTGTCAAGCAAAAAAAAAAAAAGTTAAAAAATCTTGATAAATTCTAGCATGTGAAACAAATGAACAACAACAACAAAAAAAAAAACAGTGGTTTTCTTTTGAAAAAAAATGGTGCTCAAACTTGCATATGAATTCTTGCAGGACAGGAGATGCATTGATGCTCAGTCCCCTGCATTCCTCAGTACACAATTAGCATAGTGCCTTTCAGATGGGCATTGGTACTAAGTATTGACAGTTTTGTTGTTTTAGAGACCTCAATTCTATAAAAGCTAATTAGTAAATTCTTTGAGAAAGATATCTATCCTATGCATTCTTCATTCTTTTGATATTTTTCAGTGAAAAATGCATTTCTCTGAAGAAAGTCAGAAAACTTGAGTTTTAGGGTAGTTGAATTGCTGAGAAGTCAATTCTGCTCGGACAATGCAAATAGATGCCATTTTTTTTTTTTTTTTTGCGGTACTGGGGATTGAACTCAGGAGCATTCTACCTCCGAGCTATACCTCCAGCCCTATTTTTTATTCTTTATTTTGAAACCGAGTCTCACTAAGTTGCGGAGTGCCTCACTAGGTAGCTGAGGCTGGCCGCGAACCCGGATCCTCCGGTCTCAGCCTCCCGCAAATAGATGCCATTTTTAAGGCCATTGCTCATTCCAAGGATCCATAAAATTCTGTCTGCTCAGATGGTATATTTTTAATTTTTGGCTAAGCCTATTTATCAATTGTTGTGTTTGCTCAAGATCATGGTTTGCTGGGAATAAAATATTCTTATAAGGTTGGACTGCTAGGAAAATTCCTCAGGAATGAAAATCAGCTTTCTGAATGTGCAAAATCTATGTCCTCCTTATTCTGCTACCCATTCCACAAAATGCATAGTTTAATTATTTAGCTTGGTATATACATTCAAATAAAATGCTTACTTTTACACATTCTAGAACACATGTGAATGTGGTGATTCCCACCTATAATCCCAATACTTGGGAGAATGAGACAAGAAAATTGCAGGTTTGAGTCGAGCCTCAGACACTTAGTGAGGACCTGTTTAAACAAACAAATTTGAAAAGAAAAAGACTCGGTGGTGTAGCTCAGAGGTAGAATGCCTCTAGGTTCAATCCCCAGTTCTGTCCAATAAGTAACCACTATTTGGGGAGTTTAAATATATTGTTATTTGAATATGTAGATGAATAGATATCCTTATCTTCTTTGTGGGCAATACTAATAATGTTATTTAGCATGTATATAGCCCTGTACTGTTATTAAAGGATGTTTCTATGTGTTTTATTGCTTTAGTGTTACAAAATATTTAACATGGAAACTGATGACGAAAGCTGAAAAGCTTAAACGACTCGTGGGAAGCTACAAAATAAGTGAAAAATGGAGTGAGGCAAGAAAGAAAAAAAAAACCTATAATCATTAGTCAGTTAATGTACATTGTACACTATGCTTTTCTCCACCAACTTCTTTCAGCAGGATCCAGAATTTTATTTTATTTATTTATTTGCTAAAGTCATCCTTCATAAACCTATTTAGTAATAACCCTAAAAACACTTAACTTTCAAATTTTGAGGACAACAGCTTAAAAAGTAATTATTTTTATCTGTGTTTCTTTCCATGATTAAAACCTGATCTATCTCTCAGAGAAATTTCTCTTTCAGGTCAGTAGAAAAGAATCAATTGGATAATGGTTTCTTAATTTTACAATTTTTATGTATAGTACAGGAAAATTAAATCATCTCAGAACCATATTTGTGTTTGTTTTTAATATTGTGTTTGTCATTAGCATAGAGACTGATTTCATGGGGGAGGGGGCTCATGTTTTCATCTGTTCCTTCATTTTCAATGTCAGAGAGGTTACTTTAGAAACCTTCATCTCTCTTACAGAATGGATTTTGTATCACTTTTCTGTAATGTGCTTGTGTTTTCAGGAATATTTAATAGTCTTCTTCCTTATAAAATCAATGACTTGGACAGGTGATGAAAGAGTTGGCAAAAGGGACCCAAACATTGCTTCTCTGAGCCATTTCTGCTTAGGGGTTTTTCATTCTCTGTGGTTTCTGTCTCCATATGTAGGTCTTATTAGTAAAAAGGCCCATTGATTCATTCTTACCTTAGTTAATTGCCCCACTAAATCCTGCTTCAGCCTAATTTTCAGTCCCCTTCATTCCTAAACTCTCCTGTATGAAGTAAGTGGAGTCTTCACACTTAGAAATATAAATCAATAAAATTATTCTGAGGAATAATTTTTTGAGTTTCACAATGATTAGACTGCCTCCATCAATACGTTACACTGAGAAATCTATCTAGAAAAATAACCATGAAACACAGAAAATAATCATATATAAAGATGATCGCCAATTATGTTTTTGTTAAAAGAGAACCAAAATAAATATTCAAGAATAAAACCGAAATTAACTGAATCACTACCAAGCTACTCAAAGGGACAAAAATTGGATATTTAAAAATTAGAAGTTTTAAAAGATATTTGTTAAACACTTTACTGTAGGAAAACACTAATAGTTTTAAGGAAAATATAATTACTACAAAATTATCTATAAAATGCAATTGCCAAATGACTATATAGAATACATCAGAAGATTAAAAAGTGATTGTCTTTGGGATAGAAGGCTAAGAGCTTATTCTTATAATAGCTTAGATCAGATCACTTTTCTCTCTTCTAATATTTCCAAATAATTTTATCATTTTAATTATTTTTCCATTCATTTAAATTCTTAATTTTCCACTCTGAATATATTACAATATTGTCTTCTGTGACAGTATCACCATTTTAATAAATATTTTAATTTAATTATCTTCTAAAGCCCAACTTTTTTCTTGTGTTTTTTCTCCTGAGAAATGTGTGCATGGATGTCTTTACCTATACCAGCTTGTACCCAACAAATATGTGTAATTACAGTACACCAAATAAGGGAAAGATGAAAAAAAAAAAAAAAGATTTGTTAAAGTAACACCCGGAGATTTTGGATCTATGTAATGCGGAGGCCATTTCTATTAATCTGGCAGAAATAGCTAAGACATTTGTAGATTGCCTTCAAGCCTGGCCCTCGTTTACCTCCTTGCTAGGAGGAGTTATCATAGCAACAGCATTCTACCAGTAGTTGTACGCCTTGTGATTAATGCCTATGTTAGTATATGAGCAGATTTACATGAATAAAAATGCAAGCACTGCCTCACACAGGGCCTGGTAGTCAATGACAGGTTCGATTTTCTCAGGGCAAATCAACCTAAGACAGGGCTCCTTGAATGACTCATCGAGACAAGACCCCATGACGGGTATGATTAAGATCCTGGTAGGAAACGACCACCTAAGACACAGTCCCTTGTGCATTTTAAAATAAAAATGAGGGAGTTATGGGAGTCCAGCTGGGCCCTTTCCCCCCTGGCAGTTGCTATCTGCATATATGAGCAATTATTCCGACTCTTCTGCTATGGCTACATTGGCGTCTCGAAGTCTGGAAATTGCCCCTAGGATGCGTAGATGAAAGACCCTCCTACTTCTTAGAAAGTAAATATATGACTCTAAAGGAGTATGGTTTTATGACTCTAGAAAGTTTGCTTGACCAGGCTATGTTAAGAATGTGGGCTATACTTGTAAAATGAAGAAGTGGTGCTATTTGTGATGTGACAATGATTGATATGTCATAAATGTCTATGTAACCCTGTTGTACTCAAGAAATGTATAAAAATCCATGCTGAAAAAATAAATTAAGAAAAAAAGAAAAAAAAATTCAAAATTGTATTTTTGAAATTTTATATGTTTATTTTTCTGAAGTACTCCATATTATATACAAATTAATCTTATTATCACTATCCTTTTTAACAGGCTATGAACTCTTGTTTATGAAGATTTGGGCTTTTGATTATCACTTCAAAAAATTTTAAATATAATTTCTTTGAATACTTTATTTCAAGTATCTCATATTTTCCCTACAAAAGATTTTGGGGCTATTTTTTACTTTCCAAATCTATTCCTTTTGTCACAACCTCTCTAAAAATATTTTTTATTTTTCTTCTGATTGATGAAACATTTTATAATTAAACATTTAAAAATATCTTTAAGGAATGTTCATTGTACACTGCTAGTAATTTTTTTATATAAACTATTCTATTCTGTGGATGTGAAATATTACCAGATCTCAAGAATAGTGTTTATTTTAAAGTCCCTAAAATAGAGCTTATTTCTTCTACATATTAATTTTGTGTTCAGGTGTTTATGTTTTATTTATTGATTTTGATGCTGCTTCTCATTTATTTTTCTATTTTTTTCATTTCTGTTTCCATTTTTTAAGAAGATTATTTACTTACTTATTGTTACCTACTTTAACATTTAAAATTTTCTGTTTGCCTATTTGCCTGTGGACATTGTTTTGGTTTACTCTAAATTAACCTAGGGACTATGGGAAAAGTGACAAAATTACTATTAAGATTGAAAAAGAGATATTCCACAGATTGATGTTTTCTCTTAGTATCATGCTGTTTCTTCTCTCCTTTGTGGTTTATATGTACTTTATTGCATGATTTGTTCTCTCCTCAAAAATACAGCCAGTTGTGGTGGTGCACACCTGTAATTGAAATATGCAGGAGGCTGAGACAGGAGGATTGCAAGTTCTAGATCAGTCTCAGCAACATGGAGAAACTCTCAGGAATTTGACAGGATAAAATAGAAGCAGCTCAAAATTTAAAAAATTAAATAGGTCTGGGAGTATAGGTAGGGGGTAGAATTCCCCTGGGTTCAATCATCGGTATCAATAATAATAATACTAATAAATGTCATCATCATCATTATTATTATTCTTTTTTTTTTACTTTCTTAACCAACTTCCAAGAAAAGTATAATGAATTCATAAATTCCCTCTATTTAGGTTTAGTAGTGGTTAGTATTTCACTATACTGGGAAAAGCTTATTTCAAAATGCTGTGGCTAAATACTGAATCATAACAAAATGGGAACCTAGGTCTCATCTGTCTGGAAGTTGAGGTTTATAAGTATCTAGAATGAGGTAGACTTCAAGACAATGAAAACTGAGCACAATTGTCCTAGCAACACTCAAATCTAATGTGCTGAAAATTAGTGTGTCCTGATAAGGAAACAAGAGAGGAACAGAGAGGTCTTTGCTACTTTGCAGCCCCAGCTGCTCTGTGTGAGGCTGTGTGTGATGATCCTAACATCTGTCTGCAACCCATTGAACAGATTCCACAGAGTCTAATAAGTATGATTATTGTTTAAAAAAAGAAACAGGTGCTGAGTGTGCTTTTAAATTGGCACAATTGTCACCAAGTTTCATTCATTTTAACATGCCAACATTAGAATTTTCTTATAATTAGCTATCACAGCACAATAAAGTAGGGAAACTCAAGCTGCATTTCTCCTGTGATGGAACATGCCATTATCACCTTTAGTTTGGGAAGAGCATTTCTGAAGGAACAAGGTAAAATCACTTATCTTACTTTTAAAATATTACAGAACAAAATTCCAAAAATTGTGAAAAGAATGATATCAATTATTTCTCTTTGAAAACACACTTATAGATAGAACTTGATAAATAAAAGCTATGTTATCTCTGAAGTCCATTTTATTCTTTTACAATGCTTCGAAAATGTTAATAGAGTAAAATAAGCAAAGTTTGACTATTATCATCCACACATTCAAATGCATTTCTGTAACTTGAGTGATTATAGATTTAGGGTGTCTAATCTCTCATCTCCAAAATATATGGATTAATTTTCAGTTCAGGTCTTTTGTTAACATTATTATTTTATGTCTTTCATCAAAATATGTTTTTTTAAAGAAAACAACAGTCTATTTAAAAAGAACACAATTTTTAGATGTTACCAAACTGTTTCTCTATTTTCACTCAGTAATATAATAAAGCACATATTAATTGAAATGATACCCTGATTAATTGAATGATTCAAGGTAGCCAAGAGCTATAAGTGGCTTCTTTTTCTGCTTTAAATAGATTTTACAAAAAAATATTTCTAAAAAGACCAAGTACACATTCTTAGAGAGAAACTTTATGAGGTGAAATTCTTCACTTGAGTCTGTGCCCTTCTCAATCAGCCCATAGACAAATTTCAGGGTATTAGTAAGCTTTATTGGGGGAAATTCATACATTTTCCTTAACCTATAGCTAAAAGGTAGTACTTCCATTATGAATCAAAAATTATAGTATAATTATCTGTTTGTATGACTGTGGTATCATTTTCTATGTCTAGTACCTAATCTAGAAAAGTAGTTTATGCTCACCAGCAGCCTGAAATAATGGAAGTTATCAAAACAATTGCTACATCCTTTTATGTGTTTAACTTCTATGCTGCATAATAAAAGTATTATAATATCAGTGGTCTGGAACTTTATGGGTCAGATACCATGGTTTTAGTGGTTCCTTTGCTCGTGATCTCATAAGACTGCATTCAAGTTGAGCCTAGAATTTCATCTAAATATTTGGGTCTTCTTCCAAACTTAAAAGGTGTTTGTAGAATTGATTTTTTTTGTCATTGTGGAATACACAGTGGCTGTTTCTTCAAAGTTGCAGAAAAGAATGCCTCTGCTGTCTCCAGTCTCTTACTTTTAGACCCTATTTCAAAAGTTTGCAAGTGAAATGATTATAGACCTAATTAGAGCAGCAACTATTCCTTCATCATTACTATTTATATTACCTAAATATACAATGGCACTAAGTATTTACTAGATTCTGTTCATACTCCAGGATAAACTTTACACAGATAAGGGTTATTTTAGTTTCATCATAGAATCTTTCCTCCTATATCATGTATAATATGATAATGAATAATTACACATATTACAATATGAAATATTTAAAAGTATTTTGATAACTGTATTTCAACAAATTGGGTATTTTTCTTATTCTGCACATTTTACTTCTAGTATTTGAAAACATTTTTTTTCAGTACTACCTCCAAGCTATACCCCCAGCCCTATTTTTAATTCTTTATTTTGAAACAGGGTCTCACTAAGTTACGGAGTGCCTCACTAAGTAGCTGAGGCTGGCCATGAACCCAGATCCTCCAGTCTCAGCTTCCCAAATGCTGGGATTACAAGCGTTAGCCACCACGCCCGACTGGCTTGAAAACATTAATCCTGGAAGAGCTTCACTGACCTCATTAGGCTGCCAACATGATGAATGGAACACAAAAAGCTTAAAAATCCCAGTTCAACAGCACCTCATTTATTGAATTTCTCAATCCAGAATTAAGAAGTCATTTTATCTCTACTTTTGCTGATGATCAGTATTTAAACTATAAATTATATATATTTCAAAATGTTATTTCAATTCAAACACATCTATTATTTCTACTCTTCCAAATTATGCCTCCATTGTCTCTTACTGACAATTTTAGTAACCTTCTAAGTACCTTTTTTTTGTTTTATTTTTGTTTGTTTTTCCCCTTCTGAGATTGAGAATTATTGTCCTTCTGAGAAATGTAAATCAGAGCTCATACTTTCATAGAAAGCTTCTTGTTTTACTGTCACACTAAGGGGGGGAATTATCATCATCCTGTGTGAGGGTCAAGCACTTTGAAAGCATAATTTTCCCCATCTTGCTTGAAGCTTTGACAAACTTTCCATGCCCTGTCTCCAAGAAGCTATAAGTAGTTACATTGCAAAAGGGCTTTACCAATGTAATTGGTGTTACATACATTAAGATAGGGATTTTACTGGGATTGTACAAGTAGGCTTTATCTCATTACTTTGGATTTAAGAGTAGAAAATATTCTCTGCCTGCAAGCAGTTGATAGATGAAGCAAAAAACAGAGGGGGAGATGGGGAAGTGTCATACAGTGAGGAGGACTTGCCTCTGTAGCTAGCTTTGGAGAAAGGGGGCCTTATGCTGAGGATCACCTGTGACCTCCAGAGTAACAACCAGCCAGTTTTCACCAAGGAAGCAAGAACCAGAGTCCTGCAATAGAGTGATCTCAATTATGTCAAAACCTGAGAGTTTCAAAGCCAATTCTTCCCCCATGGAGTCTAAAAAGGTATGGGGCCCTGCTAACACCTTGATTTAGTCTGGTGACTTGGACCAGACTTCTGACCTATAAAACTGTGAAATAATATATACCTTTTGCCTTTTGTCTTAAAACACTAAGCAAGTGGTAACTTGTTATAAAAGCAATAGAAAAATAAAATATCCCATGTGAGCCTAGATAACAAGCACCTCATCTACTTCTCTGAATTGATTATCTTACTAATTGGTCCCTCTCTGACCCTGCTTAGCCACATTGTGTGTGTGTGCTTGTGTGTGTGTGTGTGTGTGTGTGTATGTATGTGTGTGTGTGTGTGTGTGTGTGTGTGTGTGTGTGCGGTACTGGGGATGGAACCCAGGGGCCTTCTACCTCTGGGCTATAACCCCAGACCTATTTTATATTTTATTTGGAAACAAGGTCTCACTAAATTTCTGAGAACCTCACTACGTTTCTCTTTATCTTACAAATTTGTAAAACTGTACTACCAATAGTAAATATATAAATAATGCAAGAGATATGTTTGCTTTGACATTTGCTAACAGCCAATCAGTAGTTATTTGTCCTAGAAAATTAGGATACTCTTGAGCAATTATAGAAATCTGATATTAATAGATTTATATTCCTTATTTTAAATTTTGCATATTTCAGTTTGAAGAGAAAGAGACACATTTAAATACTTACAGCAAGTTCTTAGATATTTCCCTTTATTCCTTAGAGAAAAGAATAAGAATTTTGGTGTTCATTAGAACCCTGTTTGAATCTTATTAATCTTCTAACAGTGGGCAAATCAGGTAAAGATTCCAAAGAATTGGTGTCTTCATTTGTGAGAAAAATTCTTCAGGAGAATCATTAGGGGACATAGAGTTATCATACTAAAATCTCACTTAGCACAATGCCTAGCATCTGGGAGACATAGAAAATGTGTTAGTTTCTCAGTTTGTCTCAAACATTGGCAAAGCACATAACAAAGAATGTTAAAAAGTGGCAGGGAAAAATATCACTTAGGTACACCAAGTTACGATGGACATGCAGGTTAGTCACTAGATTCCCAAAACTGACAGTTCCCTAGAGAATTTCACATCACACATTTCTATTGAGATTTCTTGCACAGCATATAAACTCAGCAATGTATCACTTTGCTCTGCACACATTACTTTATGATTTCAAAAGTACAATATTTTATGCTCAATTTCAGCAATTTTCATGTTACTACTTTTAATAAAATTCTCCTATCTGCAATCCAAAGATACCCTGAATATTCACTACCACCTTGCACCCTGCTGTTCATTTCTTGGGTCATAATCCAGATGTTCCCTGCACCTGCGATTTATATCACTGGAATGGGACCCACAGATACCTGTTTTCCAATTTCATTTTTAATTTCTAAGGTGCTTAATTAAATCATGAATAATTATAATTCCAAATGCCTTCATATATTGAACAAAAGACTGATTTTAATCTTTACCTCTGACACAAGTCCCTATTCACACAATTAAACTCAGGTCTTAATTATAACAGTGTTAAAAGAAACAAAGACGTGAAACTGAAAACCTCTTTTCTTTTCATGGTTAACTGCCATTTCACAATAAAATAACTTATGTTCACATGAATAAAAATAAACCTATTATTATATTTTCTATGGCATGCTAGTCTTCATCTGTCAACACAATAAAATGATATAGAAACTAGTATTCTTAATTTATCTTTTGTTGGCTTTTCTCATGTTTATTATAGGTGATTCAGTTTAAAAATTAACCCAAAAATCAATTAAAATTTGTCAACATAAATGCTTAATATTCTGGGAAAGACTTCTCACTAATGTTTTAATTCAGATAATAGTTGAAAATTGAAAAAATATGTTTAAAATGTTAAATCATTACTTCTAGGAAATTATAGAGACAAAGTTTTAACCTTTAAGTGTGCTTAACAGAGCATTTTATAATAACATATAAAATTAGTTAAATATATAAAATACCAGGTATATATTACTGATTATGAACCAGAAATTAAAATTAATTAAATGAATTCTTATATGTATTATCAGTTGGTTTCTGTATCTATACACTGTTCTAATTACTAGGTTTGTGAACTGGTCTTCCATTTTGGGCCAACTTCTCTATCTCCCTAGAATTTCTTCTCTATATCTTTTTAAAATAGTTTTATTGGTGCATTGCAAATATACATCATAGTGTGGATCAATGCGATACTAACACACATGCACACAGCTCTTGGTGTACTTCCTTCTGCATTCCACTCCATTCCTCCCTTGTCTCTCTCCGTACACGCTAACAAAACCAGTAATAATGTATTTATATATTACCAGCGTATTATTTAAACTATTTCCTTTCTCAATCATTTTTGTGTCCCTCTACCTTTTGTTCAATGGCATTAATAGAGTTGAAATTTTATCCAGAAAATTGCAACATTTTTTAAAGTTCTTAATTCAAACTCCAAATAAAATATTTAAATTTCACAGTTGGGATAATGTAATAGTATTTGATATTCTATCCTTTCTTTGTAAACATAATTTAAATAATTACTCCTCCCTTCAATATCATGTTTTCCTTTGAAATATCAATTTGTTACATGATACATGGCATTAAAAAACTCTCTTGTCCTCAGAGGATAATGTGGCAACTATCCCAAATCTCTGGTTCACAGTATAACAAAATTTTTTGAAATAGTTACATATACTTCAATAACTTTTTTTCCCTATCTCCTAGACTCATATGATTTGTGCTTTCATCCTCATTGTTCTTAGAAAATAAATTTTGTTCAAGTGTTAGTAATCTGCTGATTATAAAAGTAAATTGTCTGTTTTCAGTTCACTTCTTGTTTTGACCCATCAGCAGTGTTCTTTGAATTTGTAGATGTTCATCTAGAAATCCTCTTCTCCTCTTCATTTGATTTTTTGGAAATAACTTTTTTATTTCAATTTGCATTACTTTCAACGTCAGTTGTATTTATTTATATTACCCCAGAGAGAGGGAACAAGGAGTCCTCAGTTAGAAGATCTTGTCTCTCCTCTACTCACTCTAATTCTGTAGATGATCTTTGCTAACCTCATGGCTATAATGCTAGAGCTAAGCTAAAGACTTCCATAGTTATTGTAAGTAATTTTTTTTTCCCTGAGCTCAAACTCATGCAAAAAGTATTAGACATTTTCACTTGAATGTTGTAATGGACGTACAAAACATTTTAGGTTCAAGATAAAATCCTAGAATACCCAGGCTTCAACAAACCTGCCTGCTTCTCCCTCAACATTCCCCTGGTGGTTATGATGCTAACTCCTGTAAGTTACTAAGACTCCCTCCCCCAAAAGTATTTCCTATGACTCTTCGCACTCTACACACTTGAATAAGAAAAAATGAAATTTGTTTATGAAATGTGTCTAGAATCTGATAATGTACCTCCACCTTGGTCTAAACTTTCTGTTCTCTTGCCTAGTCTTTGTGCTACCTCGCTTGCCCCACCTACTGTCCATCATCAAAACAACAGTCAGAATGGTCTCCATTCCCCCATGGTCATACTCCACCCATCTTCTGACCAGAACACTTCAGTGGATATCTTTCCAAGAGAACTAAAGTCAGAATGTTATAATAATACATTCATAGCCACGTTTATAGCATCATAATTCATAATAGTCAAATTATGGAAACAAAGATAGGTGTACCCTCAACAGATGAATGGATTACAAAATTAAGGAATATAGGCACAAGTGGAATTCTACTTGTCAATAAAGAAGAAAATTATGTTATTTGATGTATTATAGTTTCACATCATAATGTAAATCATGTTGGCAGTTACATACATGCACACAAAACTTGGTGCCTCTCCCACCTCCTCATCCCCCTCCCTTCCCAATACAGAGTACTGAAATTGACATTGGTATACTCACGTATGCACATGTAGTTGATGATAGTATTTCCATTAAAGAACCTTAGTTTCCCCCTCCCCTTCCATTACCATCTCACTGGCTCCAGGGAGGATTCTCTTCCATTATCTAGAGTCTCTCTGGAATCCTAATTGTTCTCTAATTTGAGCATATTGGAGAAAAAATATGACCCTTAACTTTCTGTAACTCACTAATCTCATGTAATGTAATGATTTCTATGCTCTTCCATTTTCTTCTAAATGACATAATTTTGTTTTTCTTTGTTGCTGAGTAGAATTCTATTGTGTGTATATCCTATAATGTTGTAATCCATTCATCTGTTGATGGACACCTAGATTGGTTCCATAATTTGGCTATCATGAATTATGCTGCTAAGAACATGGATATGCATATATTAACAAATACGGCAAAGTAGCAGGATACAAAATTAACCTAAAAACAGTAGCTTTTCTATATGCCAACCATGAATTCACTGAGAAAGAAATCCAGAAAACAATTTATTTCACAATAACCTTAAAACTAATAAAATACATAGGAATAAACTTAGCCAAGGAGGTAAAAGACCTCTAAATGACAATTATAAAACCCTAAAGAAAGAAATTGGAGAAGTTCTCAGAAGATATAAAGATATCCCTTCCTTTTGTATAGGCAAAATAAATATTATCAAAATGGCCATTCTACCAAAAGTGATCTGCAGAGTCAATGTAATCCAATGTCATTCTTCACAGACCTAGAAACAAAAGACCCAGAATAGTGAAAGCAATTTCAGCAATAAAAATCATTCAGAAAACATCACAATTCCTGACTTCAAAGAGCTACAGAGCTATAGTAATAAAAATAGCATGGTATTGGCACAAAATCAGACACATAGACCAATGGAACAGAAAAGAAGATAAAGAAACAAATCAACACACTTAGAGCCAATTGGTTTTCAACAAAGGGGTCAAATACATATGCTGGAGAAAATATAGCCTTTTCAATAAATGCTATTGAGAAAACTGGTTATCTATTTATAGAAAGATGGAACTAAATGCTTCTAAATACTTATCTCTCACCCTTCACAGGAGTCAACTCTTGATGGATTAAAAAACTGAAAGTTACACCAAAGACTGTGAAGCTACTAGAGGAGGGCATAGGTTCAATACTCCAACATATAGGCAAAGGTAGAAACTCTCTTGCAAGACCTCTGGAAAATTAAAACAAGAATTAATAACTGGAATAACATTAAACTGAAGTTTTTCTGTACATCAAAGGAAATCATCAAGAGTTTAAAAAGTTTAACAATGGGAAAAGATCTTTGCTAGCTATCCCTCTGATAGAGGACTAGAATATACAAAGACCTTAAAAGACTTTACACTACAAAAACAAACCAATCAAGAAATAGGCAACTTAATAGAATAGGCACTTCAAAAAAGAAGAGATAGAAATGGCCAATAGATACTTGGATATGTAAAAAGATGTTCAGTATCATTAGCAATCAAGGGGAAGCAAATCAAAACTACACTGAGATTATATCTAACCACATTCAGAATGACAATCATCAAGAAGTCAAAAAACAATAAATGGTGGTGAGGTCGTGGGGAAATTGAAACTTTTTTTTTTATTTTATTTTTGCGGTACTGGGGATTGAACTCAGGGGCTTTCTACCTTCGAGCTATACCCCCAGCCCTATTTTTTAATCTTTATCTTGAAACCAGGTCTCATTAAGTTGAGGAGTACCTCACCAGGTAGCTGAGACTGGCAGTGAACCCAGATCCTCCAGTCTCATCCTCCCAAATGATTACAAGCGTGTACCACCATGCCCGGCTTGAAACTCTTCTACATTGTTGCTGGGATTGCAAATTAGTCCAATAGCTATGGAGATCTGTGTGGAGATTCCTCAGAAAACTGGGGATGTATCCACCATATGATCTGGCTATCCCAAACTTGAGTACCTTTCCAAAGGGGCCTAAATCAGTGGTTTAACATTAAGAATGAAAAACAGACTCCTTACTTGTTTACCTTATTTATTATCTATAAACAAATTGGAAAACATTTTCAGTATTTGCATCATGGTTCATAAACATATTATCCAGAAGGCTTTAGAACCTGGAACAGATATAGAAGATATAGGATGGCCAGGAGAAACAAGAAGTAAAATGAAATCTCCTGTTTGCAGCTAAGGCACACACACACACACACACACACACACACACACACACACACACACACACACACCATGGATAGAGATGAAGTTGAGAATCAAAGCAGGCATGGTCATGCACGCTTATAATCTCAGCATTGGGAAGCTGACACCGGAGGATCCTGGTTCGCGGCCAGCCTCAGCTACCTAGTGAGGCCCTCTGCAACTTAGTGAGACCCTGTTTCAAAAAAAGAATAAAAAATAGAGCTGGGGGTGTACCACGGAGGTAGAATGCCCCTGGGTTCAATCCCCAGTACTGGAAAAAAAAAGAATCAGTATAAATCTATACATTCCTTAAAAAGAATTATAGATTAATATAATTCTAAAGGAGGACACACAATCAGCAAATGGAAAAATTTGCAGAGACCTTTGGAAATAATAATAATCCTATTATCCCAACCCTTTAAATACCACCTACAACTTAAGATAATATAATGGATCAGACTGTGAGATAGTATTTTGCCTATGAATAACAGATAAAATTGATCTGTTATTGAACTCAATCTCACCACTTCCGTTCCCTAGAAATAAAATTACTGACTTAGGAGATAATTAGACTTAGGAGAAATAACACAAGATTATTTCTAAGGCATAATATCAAAAGAGGAGAAAAGAAAAATCAC
Source organism: Graphiurus murinus (assembly GCA_004027655.1). Taxonomy (NCBI): domain Eukaryota; kingdom Metazoa; phylum Chordata; class Mammalia; order Rodentia; family Gliridae; genus Graphiurus; species Graphiurus murinus. Next base: position 81,923 of record PVLC010003170.1, read on the forward strand.
ATAAATCCAAAATATATTAGTGTCTCCTGGAATACTGGAAGAAACCAGAATTCAAAGTCATTAATGCTTCTAAACAGTTCTTCAGTGATAAGAACATTATAATAAAGATATTATGTTGGAAGATTCAGATTCAATGCCCTGCACATAAGACTATTTAAAATTAGAAAGATATTACTATATGTACATCATTAAGCCCTCACTCCCTTACAATTTAAGAGGCTTATTCAAAACCAAGTCATATTCCACATATGCAGGATTGAGCCAACATAGATACAAATTTCTCTCCAAAAGCAAAATATTCTCCTAAAAGATACAGGCATAAAAATGGAGCTGAGAACCATCATGTCTATGTTGAGCACTTAGGTATGAGTGGGAATCCAATACCCACTTAGCCCAGGAGCTTCCATATTTATGGGACAGATTCTACTGCAAAGCCTTCCTCTAGCCATCCACCAAAGTCACTACTTCTCAGTAGTTGGTTAGGTTTGGGTAATAGAAATATATTTTCTTTAATGTAAATGAAAGCAAGCTTTATAAGAAAAAAATAAGGTAATGTGTTATATATGTTCTCTCTTATTTTACCTTTCCCCAATTTAGGCCTATGGAAGCATATGTGTGAGAATGCCCTTATCTGAAAGAGATAACCTCAATAAAGATCAGAAATTAATTCTTTACTGACTAGATAAAAAGAATACTTAACATAGCCCAGTAAAGAAGATAAATGAACTATGCAGTATTTCTTGTGCACTGAAGTTTGCAGAGTAAGAGACTTTTATAACATGTTCAAATATATTTAAATAGTATTTAGAGTTTCAGTTTCTAGCATCTTCATAGTTCTCAGGGCCATTACTCCATTCTATCAGCCCCTTCTCTGGACTATCCAATGTCCATCTGACTTCTTTGCCAAAGGACATTCACACCTAAGGGAGTAAAAACTGCACAGTACTTTAGCTTCTGAATGTTACAGTTAATGTCATACTAGAGAAGATAAGTGAAGCTATGGGACATGTATAGAGGGAGACTGGCACAGCTAAAAATGAATTCTCAGAGGAAAAAATGGGCCTGATACAGTAGATTCTTAGAAACTTCACAGCAAACTTCCTGTGAACAACAAATAGAAATGAAGACAGATGGTTTGGTGAGATGATTAGGTATCTCTAGACACCTTTTCTCATTAAAAGATTTGTAAGATTAGCCAGTCACAGAAAATAAAGGGTCATATGTTTTATCTCATATGTGGAAGCTAAGGAGTAATCAGGATACCAGAGAAACTTCAGATAATGGAGGAGAAACCTCAGTGGAGCAAGGGATGTGCTGTTGGGAAGGTGGGGAGAGAGGGAGAATCAATGAAGGAATCATTTCCATTGACATTATGCATATACTTGAGAATACCAATGTCAATTCCAATATCCTATGAGGGGAAGGGGAGAGTGGAGAGGGAGAGGGCTCACAAAGTGTTGTGTGCATGTATATCACTATCAATACGAACTACATTATGAGGTGAAACTATAAAGCACCAATAAAATTATGAAAAATAATTGGTGGTAGGGATAGTATATCCTGTATAATTTTGGGGTACAGAGCACTTAAGGGGGAAAAGACAATATTAAAATAGATATAGTTGTTTGATAATGTAACTAAAGAAAAAGACAATGGCTTAACACAGCTAAAAATTAAAAATAAAGTAAAAAATTTAAAAAGTATCTTAGAAACAATAAGAAAAAACATGGTAAGAGTTATTAACCTCAAGATAAAATATATCAAAAGATCAATAATCTAATTTGAAAAAGGTAGATAGTAGCACAACCTAATACCCAAAGTGGTGTTGAGTTTTGTTTCTCTGTGTGAGTGATTTCCAATTAGTAAATTGTTTAGTATGTAATTACATTTCATTTTATTTCATCAAGATGAAAAGAGTCTACTTTCTCCAGAGAAAAAACAAACCTCTCTGGGGCTGTCATGTATTTCAAAGGCACACACTTTTGGAAAAGTTATTATAGTAGTTTTCATGAGTTTTTAAATTGTAGGAATATCCTTTTGTTTTTGTTTTTGTTTTTGTTTTTTGTTTTCTGTTTATTTAATTAGTGGGTGCATTGGGTTTTCACTATTTTCTTTCTCCATAAATTTGATTAATTTGTTTATACAGATTAAAAAACCTGCAGTAATGGAAGGCAGAAAATACAGCCGGGTGTTGTGTATTATGTAGGTGCTAAATTAAATAATGTAAAGGGATGGAAGTGAAGTCCTCAGACTGAAGGAACAACTACAAATTCCATGGAATGAAGATGAGCTTGGCATATTCCAAGAAAAGAAAGAAAATAACAGTGTGCTTGTGGTAACTGTGAAATGAGATAGAAGGAACTTTCTCAAGTGTCATTTTCCACCCACTCCCAGCTTTTTCTTTTGAAATAAAAGGAAAGCACACACATAAAAGTTCATTTTAAAATGCCAAATACAGAATAAACAACCTTACCTGCCAGAGGTGAATTTAAACATCAATGGCCTGAAGCATGGAAACTCAATAGTGCTTCATCCTCATTCATAATTCAAAATTGAGAAAATAAATACTAAATGATAATGTGAGTATATAGAAGTCTGAAAACTCGCTGTGTTTTCCCACAATGGCTTCTGTGGCATGAACTAAGACCTTCATTTGATACCCATTCCTCCATTTCTTTTATTTCTTTTCTTCTAATACAGCTTTGATAATCCTGTGAGGAACATAGTCCCTAACTAAATACTTGTTTTCCCAGCTACCTTGAAGTTTTGAGGAAGTATTGCATACAGATATAGCCAATGAGACATCAGGAAAAATCTTTGTGGTACTTGGGGGAAATTACTTGCTTTTCTGATTAAAAAGAAACAATCTATTGATCCCTTCTATGGTCAATCTGTCTTCTCCTTGAACTTGGATATGTGGTTCCAACAGAGGTTATTGCCTTGCAACAATGAGACTACAAATTGGGAAAACAGGGGTCCAAATACTGATATCCTAAATCATTAAGGTGAAAAGTTCTAAGTCCATGGTGATTTTGAACATCTGAATTTATGACTATAACATTATATCCATGACTTGTTTTGGTGAGGAAATTAGGCACCATGTGTTAAGAGCACATTGTTTAGGCTTTCTGTTACATACATTTAAAATCAATCAAATATTAAAAAACACTAATATGACTGATTTTATCAGCATTTGTTTACTTAAATCCAATATCCATTTTATTTTAATATTTTAAAATGCACAGTATACTTGTGTTTGATATATTTATTCTGAGCTCAATGGGAATATGCAAAGCAGCATTCATTGAGTTTCTAGGATGAGCCACATAAAGCCTTTGAAGCGAATCTATCTAATCAGCTCCACAACACTACAGAGCAGGTGCACCAACCTTTATATCTTACAAATGAAGAGTCAACTCAGAAATGTAATCAACCCAAGACCACATAATTCATGAATGACAGTTAGTTTTGTACTGAGATTGTGTTGCTGCAGGGTTAATGTTTATAATTGCTGTTCAGTACAGCTTTTATCTCCTAAAATGAATGAGCCTTTGATTACACAAGGATTAATGCACCAAGTTAATGTTTTCTCTTGTTTTGTTTTGTTTTTGTTTATGCTTTATTTTTTATGGGAAAAAAAGAAAAGGAAAATGACCGTTTTTGAGGAAAAACATGTACAGTGCTGGTGTATACATCCAAGTTAAGTGTCCTTGTTTGCTATTTGTACTTGTCTACATACTTATTACTTCATACTCTCATATTATTACATCAAAGCAATTTACCAAATATTAACCCAGTTGAAACTAAAAACAGCCAAGTAACACACAAGTTATACTTTTCTGAGAGCTATTTTATGGGAAAAATACTGACAGATTGTTAATGGACTAAACTAGCAGGTATTCTGCTAATTAGATAAATTAGACACAGTGTGCTTCTGTTTGCTTTGGAACCAGAAATTTGTGGAAATATTTGAACACAAGGATGGCAGCTGTCAAATGCTTTCCTTGAGTCAGCGGTTCCTCCATTGCTATGACATTACTCCAGTGCCCTGTGAACCCAAGATACCCTAGTCAATATATATAATAAAGGAACATGAGAAGCTATAGGACTACATGGTCAAAAACATACAGTTATTCAAAGCAGTAATTTGAAACAAAGGGGAGAGTTAAACAAATAAGTTAACTGGGTTACAATATATTCTAAAGAAATCTGTGTGTATGTATACCTTTATGTAAATGTGTGTCTCTCTGTGTCATCAGTGGAAAGGAAGGTAGAGATTGTCCTATTGTCTGTGATATATCTCTCTCTTTCTCCACACACACACACACACACACACACACACACATATATATATATATATAATTTCCTTATCAAATGTGCAAAAAAGAAATAATCTGATAGTAAACAGAGACTACAAATTATTATCAGTCACAATCCCAGCAGACTGCACAAAACTAGTCTAAACAGGATTGTGATTTAGAAGAAAACATTTAATTTATAGTTAGACAAATAAAAAGATACAAATAAGGAAAAGTAACAAAAAGGACATCATTAGAAACACGGTCTATGAAAGGATTATATTAAATAATCACTTATTCTGAATTAATATGTTGTACTTTTTCCACTTTTTTTCTCTGAAATGGTTTATCAGCAATGGTAGTTTTTTACTTTTGTGATTTTCTTTGTATTTGGTTCTATCAATATTACATGAAGTAGAAAAGAAAGACAGCAAAGGACCTAAATTAAACTAATAAGAAAAATCAAGAAACTTATATTCTAATACAGTTAAGATGTCCTACTGCTTTCCTTTCTGACTGAGTTTCCTGTGATCTAGTACTCTTTGATTTGGCTGACTCATACATTGGCACCAATGTAAACGGGGAATGTCTATCCCTGTATGAGTTTTCCACTTGATCGCCCTTTCATTTCCTTTATGATCTTTATGCAGGATAAAAATGCACATAAAACAAATAATCCACTGCAAATAAATTTGCTATAATCTTAGGTATTGATTCCAGCCTATTCCATATGGTTTGATTAGATGTATAAAAATGGAAGATCGGGAGGGGAGAGTATATGCAGCATTCTTATTGATGGAGGATAGCAGGAGCAGAACAGATGAAAATTTATTCGTAATGGCACAGTCGTAAACAGCATCTGAGTGGGTTGTACTGAAGTTCCTAGGGGAAGCAGACTGTGGAAGACTCTCCGTCATGCTGCTCCTACAGCTCTTTGCTGGAAATTCAAACAGTTTTTTAGCGTAAAAGCAGGCCCAGCTGCCCACAATTGACATTAGAGAAATAGAAGAAAGAGCCAGGAATAACTTCCATCACCACAGGGCGATGAAAATTTTGTGTGGAAATGATGGATGTTTAGGAATGTTGGAAGTTAATTGCAGGAATTTCAAATAAAAACCACAGGAAGTGGAATTAGTTCTTGGAATACTCAGTTTTAGGATGGGAATTATCACTCCTATAGAAGTGACTACTATGCCATGAAGGTTAAATGTGAAATGTGCCTATACATATTCACTAGTGTCAGATGGGAGGGGAAAGACAATTTGTTCTGCTTGGTCCTGGAATTTAGGCTGTCCTGGGTCCAATTGCATAAATGAGAGTCAATTACAGTATGAATATAGAAAGGTCACTCTATTCATTAGGATCATCCCAGAATGAAATGTACAGTCATGGGAAAAAGAAGTTCTTAACATTGAAAATATTAATTCAATATTGGAGTTCAGAAAATAACTCCAATAAAAATAGCAAACAATATTCCACTTTATGGGTATCTTTTCCAATAATTAGTGGCTAATTTGTACATTAAGTGTGAATTAAAAATAATACAACTAATCTACCTTCTACAAATTGTCTTGCAAAATGAATTCCTGGGATCCTTCTATAGGCTCATTTGATAGACCTTGCTATTAGTAAGTCGCCCAAGTTCAATGATTAGTTGGTCCCATGCAGCTGGCATGAGGTAGAAAGAAGTAGGTTTGTACCTTATGTGTAATTCAATATGTAGCTTTGATATACACTTTGTGGCCACTACATCTATTAAAATAAATTATATGGCAATTCTGTGGCAACCAAACAAAACCAGTCTATGCCAAGGGTTATTGGTTTCAGCCCATAATGTTTGTTTCCGACAATGATATAACCTTACTCTTCAAGCTTGGAATGAGATTCCCATGGCCACTGTGACACGTTGAAAAATACCCTGTTTTTAATACCATGTTTTGTTTTATCCAATTTTTGTCTTTATTTTCTTGCACTTTTCCCCAAGTCTTTCATTAACTCATAATCATCATGAAAAAAACTCACTTCCATATAAGAGAAATGAGGCAGAGAATTAAGTAATTTTCTCAAGATTGCATTCTGGTAACTTTGAGCCTTAATATACAAAATTCAGTTCTTGTGTCTCAAGAATCCATGCTTTTAGCTTCTTTGCCTTAGTAATTAAACAAGTTTAGACTTTATCATCTTGTAGTAGACATATACAAATGTTTTACCACAGTTTAAATGAAATTTTTTTTTTAATTTTGGAAGATGTCAAAAATGATGGGTTTTGTACTAAAATATGCTAGCATAAATATTGGTGGCCGTAATTTAGGACATTTAATCCATTTTAAGGTAGAGAACATGTGATAGTTAAATATATAAAATAAGTCAAAATTGACATAATTTTTGAGCTGTATTTTGATCTGAATTGTATTTTCTGCTTACAATTTTGAGTTTTTACCTTAAGACCTCTGTGTAATGGTAGTATATCTTAAAAGTCAACTTAGAAAATACCTAGTTTTTGCCGGGCGTGGTGGCGCACGCTTGTAATCCCAGCATTTGGGAGGCTGAGACCGAAGGATCTGGGTTCGCGGCCAGCCTCAGCTACCTAGTGAGGCACTCCGCAACTTAGAGAGACTCGGTTTCAAAATAAAGAATAAAAAATAGGGCTGGGGGTGTAGCTCGGAGGTAGAATGCCCCTGAGTTCAATCCCCAGTACTGCAAAAAAAAAAAAAAAGAAAACCTAGTTTTTTTCAATATTTTCTTTTGAATTATCATGTACCTTTTTCAGATTCTGATAGATTGATTTTTTTTAATGGAGTGACTATATAATTGACATGTAAACTAAAAAAAGTTATTTTGAAAATTTTAATGACTAATTTTATTAAATTTAAATTTGTCATTACTTTTAATTGCTAAGAAAAAGTGACACTTAAACTCACCTTTAGTGTATGTGGATTAGGTTTAAAATTATTTAACTGTATTTCTTTTATTTTTAAATATTTGAAAACATCATGGCAGGTCTATATTTTTAGTTTGAGATAGAATGCTTTCTGTTTTGTCTACTATTGAATGCCTTTGAATATAAGACAAGGTAAGTATAAATAAAGTTGCCAAGATTCTGCATACACATACAGGTTATTTTACATGTGGTTACCTTGAAAATGATAAGGTAATTATCAACACTGAAAAAGACAATACACATCAAAACAACATTATCTTTTCCTCTGGGTTTCTCAAACTTACTTTCTGGATTGGATCAGTCATTCTTCATGACTCAATATTTCCTTACCAAAGAGGAATTCAGCAATCTTCTACTTTAAGATACAATGGGATCTGGAGGGAAATACACCAAGTGTTGTGTGCATGTATATTTCTATCACAGTATAACTCATTATGATCTATAATTAAAATGTACCAAGTCGGGCGAGGTGGCACACACTTATAAGCCCTGTTCTTGGAAGGCTGAGACAGGAGGATCTAGGTTTGCAGCCAGTCTCAGCTACTTAGTTAGGCCCTCCACAACTTAGTGAGACCTTGTTTCAAAATAAAGAATTAAAAGGGCTGGGGTGAAGCTCAGAGGTAGAATGCCCCTGGTTTCAATCCCCAGTACTGCAGAAAAAAAAGAAAAAAAATTGTACCAATAAAAGTAGGATTAAAAAGAGATACAATGGTTGTAGAATCTATCACTTTTTAACGTACCTCTTTGTTGGGATTTAAAATGATGTTCTTTCAAATAAGATTGTATGAGTCCTAATATCCCAAAATATCTCAGTATTTTAGAGTATCTCAATAGCTTGGTTTATACTATATAACATCTTGCTTTCCCTTGTATGTTGGAGAATCTCAGTGTGTGTGCATGTGTGTGATTAAAGGTTGGTTGCATTTGTTGTAATGGTTTATCTCTTTCACTTATGCTAGGTAGGGTTTGTGAGGCCTTGGAGAATACCTGTTTTTGAGGTACGGATGTTGATTGCTGGGGATGGTACTCAGATTGCCTTGATCAGGAAATGGGTTTATAAGTATTGGTTGATAATCATCAGAGATTTACATAAGGGAAATTATGTGATTCCTACCTGAGTTTCCTGAAGTCATAAACTAAAAAGTATTCTTGAAACATCTATCCTAGTAGTAGTACTCACTTCTTTCAGTGCATCAATTATAATGGTATGTAGAGGCTGATTAAGCACTAACCATCTTTACACCTATATTCCAAACTCTATAACATTTAATTTTTTTCTAAAAATATTTAGTTTAGATATATTTTATTTTTATGAAAATGCTTATTAAAGTCTGTTTCCTATGCCCCTCACAATACACAATTATAATAATTATTCTATTTTGATTTTATATTATAGCCTCCTGATATCTAGACAAATTTCTCTAAATTTGTACGACAGTATAATAGGGAAATGTCTAACTTACAGCTATTTAGTAAGTTTCTATAACTTGGTATACTCTCATGTGTGAAACAATTTTACTCACTTATACTAAGAAAAACAATGAATATCTACACGTTCCTTACTTCCATAACCAACAACAGCCTATTAATATGGCATTTTTTTTTTTTTTTTTTTTTTTTTTGCAGTACTGGGGATTGAACTCAGGGGCATTCTACCTTCGAGCTATACCCCCAGTCCTATTTTTTATTCTTTTTATTTTGAAACCGAGTCTCACTAAGTTGCGGAGGGCCTCACTAGGTAGCTGAGGCTGGCCGTGAAGCCGGATCCTCCGGTCTCAGCCTCCCAAATGCTGGGATTACAAGCGTACGCCACTACGCCCAGCATAATATGGCATTCTTTTTTTTTTTTTTTTTTTTGCGGTACTGGGGATTGAACTCAGGGGCATTCTACCTCTGGGCTACACCCCCAGCCCTATTTTTTATTCTTTATTTTGAAACCGAGTCTCACTAAGTTGCGGAGTGCCTCACTAGGTA
>PVLC010003170.1:91235-101749 GCA_004027655.1 Graphiurus murinus
GTACTGGGGATTGAACTCAGGGGCATTCTACCTCTGGGCTACACCCCCAGCCCTATTTTTTATTCTTTATTTTGAAACCGAGTCTCACTAAGTTGCGGAGTGCCTCACTAGGTAGCTGAGCTGAGGCTGGCCGCGAACCCGGATCCTCCGGTCTCAGCCTCCCGAATGCTGGGATTACAAGTGTGCGCCACCACGCCCGGCAATATGGCATTCTTAATGTGAATGACTTTCAGTGCCAGAAAAAGGCAGTAGAAGCAGGCTGTCTGATATTCAGGTCAGGTTTAGAGATTGTCACATTATATCCACATGTCCTCTTTTGATATACTAATGTGTATTGTCAGATGAGAAGATAAATTTGCCTAGAACTCTTTGCAATCCCGGTGGAAGTTATATTTCACTTTGTCTAGCTACATATTGTGCATATTACATATACATATATAATGTGTCACTTTAATTTCTTTACATATGTATGTATAAGTTTTATGTGTGTATTTGCACATACATATTTCTTACCTTTAACTATATACAGGAGCAAATAGACTTAGATCATTGCCTAAAATGTGTGCTATACTTTGAATTTAGAATGTCCCTTGAAAAAGCTCATGTATTGTCAATATGAAAATATTCAGAGGTGAAATGAAGCCTGATCATTCTAATCTCATCAGTGAATAAATTCATTGATGGATTAATACTTTGAATGGTTTTTTGGTTGGTAAAATAGGCCAGTGGGGGATGGCTAAATGAGTCATGTCATTAATATATGGCCTTGGGGACTATACATGTCCACAGGCCCTCTTCTTTCTCTCTCTACTCCTAGTCTCCCTGATGTGAGAACAGTGTTACTCCTTGCACCTTTCTCTTGCCACTGCCTCCATCCAGCCCTATAGACTGAAACCTCTCAACCTCTGAGCTCCAATAAGTCTTTGCTGTTCTAAGTTTTTCTTGTCAAGTATTTTTGGCACAGTAATAATCAAAATCAGACTAAATTCACTTGTGCCTAACTTGGAACAAGAAGCCAGCACCACAAAAATCAAACCCAGGAGTCCAGACAAAGTCTTATCTCTGTCAAAGGCTTCGATGAATAACAGGAAAAGAATCAGTTCTTATTTCCATGGAAATCCATGTTACATTAATATGTTTCTAAAATTCTTTGAACAGCGGATACAAGCATAAGTGACAAAAGACCAGCATGTTTCCTAAGGATAACATGGACAGGGCATATGTCCCATGTGTGTGTGTGTGTGTGTGTGTGTGTGTGTGTGTTCATATGTGTGTATAGGGGTATGTTCATATGTGGGTATGTGTGAATATGCATGCATGCTTGTTGTATGAGAGAAAGGTAATTTAATAAAAATTATCTTTGCTTCAAAATGTTGCAGTATGTAACTAGCAAGAGTGCCATGTAACCCTTCTCCCCCACTTACAGTATAATTTGCTTTATAACTGTTTCATCATGTATGAACTCTCAATAGTACAGCATGGTGCCAGACACCAGAAATTCTCCAAGCAGCAAATGTGGCAAGCTCTAAATTGTTTTATTAGTTTTGCCTATGACTAGCCTATTTAAAATATATAATAATAATTAATAAATATGGTTAAATATGAGCACATATTAAAGAAAAAAAAGTGTGGTAGTCTTTTGCATTGCATTCAGAGAGGAGTGGACAGGATATAATGCTCTGAATGTTGAAAGATATTCTCTGTCATCCAAGACGTGTTGTAGGACACATTGCACTGTCTGACTACCTCAACTCAGTCTCTGGCTCTCAGATCTGCAAGCTCCAATACTGAAACTGTCAGTGCTTCAAATAATCATTGCTTCTATTTTTGTAGGGAAAAATAAAGTTAAGAATGCCCTCAGAAATGTGTGTTTAAAATTAGTACACAAGGTGTCTACCTATGGCAAAAGAATATATACATTTTGGACTCTGTCTCTAAAAAAATAAAGCAAATTGTCTTTGCAACAACATGGTAAATAGTTGTTGGCAAGCCTGGGCTCTGCAAAAAGATAATCAGTTATAGTATTTAAGTATATGATCATGTTTTTTTAAATGAATTTCAATTTTCATTCTTACTATAATGATAGACTTGCCACCTAGAAAAGATATCCCTGTATTACAGGAAGAGACTCATCCCCAGGACAGTGCCCAAATGATCACTGTCAAGCTGCTTTACAGCTCTCTTTCTATAGTTAAAATTTCTTTTCTTTTTGATGGAACATTTTTGCAGCATTCAGTTATTTGATCCTGATCAAATAATCCTGGTTTAAGACTCACTCAACATGCATTTGCCTATGTCTGTTCTGAGATATTAAGTATTGATTTGGAGCTTTAAATATCAGAAAGTAGCACCTCATATATTTTCCTGTAGTGTGTGAGCATCTCTCGGTATTGTGTGTACACACAAGTTAGTTTATTATTCTTTCTATTCAACCAACAGTGTGTATTAATCTCCCTCTTTATTGTAGTTGAATAGCATAAAGACCAAAGGTATCCCAAAGTCTATGTAATTCAGGATCTTATAAATCTAAGCTTTTAGAAATTCAGTCTAAGAATGACTTTTATGATCTTCAACTAATAAAAATGTCAACCTCTTAGAGAAAATCATACTTTGAGAACTTATATTTTCAATATTAATGATCATAGATTGCATCTAAACTAAAAGTAGAAGCTTTATTTTCTTTCAAGATGAAATTTTAAGTGGCTCAAAGGTTGTTGCATAGAAGCAGCCTGCTCATCCTATCTCCTTCCCAGTTCAGAATTAAAATACCTGATCACTAGCTACTCAGGAGGCGACTGACTGAAAAAATTCAGAGCTTCAATAGTGGACAGAGACATGAAGAAACTCAGAGACTGGTTTCTGGAACAGACACTGAGAAACATTTAGACTTTTGAAAATTTATATTCCAATAAATTAGAAAATCTAGAATAAATGGACACATTTCTAAACAGATATGGGCTACCAAAATTGAAACAAGAGGAGGTAGAACATCTAAACAGATCAATTACAAACAACATGATTAAAGCACTAATAAAAGCCCCCCACAAACAAAAGCCTTGATGGGTTCACAGCTGAATTTTACCAGGTCATTAAAAAGAACTAACACAAGCCAGGCATGGTGGCGCATGCTTGTAATCCCAGCATTTGGGAGGCTGAGACAGGACGATCCGGGTTCGTGGCCAGCCTCAGCTACCTAGTGAGGCACTCTGCAACTTAGTGAGACCCTGTTTTAAAATAAAGAATAAAAAACAGGGCTGGGGGTATAGCTTGGAGGTAGAATGCCCCTGAGTTCAATCTCCAGTACCGAAAAAAAAAAAAAAAAAAAAAAAAAAAAAAAAAAAAAAAAAAAAAAAAAAAAAAAAAAAAGAACTAATGACAATACTGCTCAAATTATTCCATCAAACTGAAATTGAGGGAATTCTTCCAAACTCATTTACATGATGTCTGTATCATTTTGGTAACAAACTTTGATAAAGATACTTCAAGGAAAAAAGCTACAAACTAATAGCTTAATAAACATAGACATAAAATTCCTCAATAAAATACTAGCAAGTTTGGTTAAAAACATTAAAAATTACACACCATGATGTAGTTTGTTTCCCTCCAGAGATGGAAGGATCGTTCAATTTACATAAATGAATAGATGTAATTAAAATAGTATAGTTCTAGCACAAAATCAGACATGTAGATCAATTAAACAGAGTAGAAGACCTAGAGACAAAATCACAGAGCTACAGTAATCTGATTCTTGACAAAGGTATGGAAAAATATACATTGGAGAAATAAAAGCCCATTAACAAAGTATGCTATAAAGACTAGACATATATCCATGTGTAGAAGAATGCAACTAGATCCTTCTATCATGAATAAATTAAACTAAAAATTGATCAAAGACTTAACTATATGATCAGAAAACTTGAAATTGTCAGAAGAATATATAGGGAAACATTTCGACAGGCAAATATTTTCTGAATAAGAGCCATATATTTAAAGAAATAAGAGAAATAATCAATAAGTGGGATGAAAAGAAAAAAGAAACAAACAAAAAAGGGACTCCATGAAATTAGAAGGGAGACCAGTAGGATACAGGAATTATATTTAGTGAGGGAAGTAAAAATGGGAGAAGTAATGAGGAGGAAAGTTAATCAAATTACATTTTTATGTATGCAAAAATATATCACAATGAAACCCATCATTCTGTAAAATTAATACGCACCAATATAAAAAGAAAAAATTTTAGTACTGAGATACTAAAAGTATAGCTCTGATATGTTTAGTATGTTGAGTATATGAAGTATGACTTCAATATCCAAACAACAGAGAATGAAGTATCACCAGTATGAATATGCAAACAAAATTTTTACCACAATAAAGTTTAAAAAGTTAGTATAAATTAATAGCACTGGCTTATTCCTTATTACCTATAAATGTTTTTCTGTAAAGGTTTAGAAGCAAATATTTTACATTTGTGTAACCATATGATCTTTGTCATAACTACACATGAAAGGAGACGAGATAATCAAAATGTGTGACTGTATATCATTTATATTGTATTTTTGGGAATAATCAGCAGCCCAGATTTTGCTGATAGGCTGAATCTGGTAGATTTTTGATATAAAGCAAACCAGAAAAATGTCATTCCATGTGTTACATCTAGCAACATGGTACTTCCTGTAATACTTTGTCATATACTATCTTGTATTTGAATCAAGGCTTTTTGTTTTGTCATAATAATATAAAGATGATACTCAATTCTATAACATATATTAATTAGCTAAATGTTGAAAAGAGTTAAAAAATGCTGCCATCTTCTCTCAATTGATTTTAACAATCATTTTGATATCGATTAGCCTTTGTCATTATGTTATCCTGCACAGTTGATTCTCAATAGTTTTTTCTTTACAAATAATTGACTAAAGTTCAGTAACAGTTGGAAATTATCAAATTGAATGTTATTTACAAAATCTATATGCTTTATTGATTGCTGGTGTCCCACATCAGCCTTATAACTGGCTGAAAGGATGCCATGTCATTGAAGAAACTCCACCAGGGGATACACAAAGAGGAACTATTGATGGCATGTCTGAAGGGGAAAAATGCAACTGTAATTCATTCTGAAATTACACTTAAGAAGGCATTTTAAGACTTCACAATTGAGAGCAATTTGATTTATTTTTATCCTTCAAGTAACAGGTATTTTAAAGCCTGCTGATTGCTGAGGATACATTAATGACAGTTCCTGAATTTTTTTTTTTTTTTTTTACGGTGATAGGTTGCCACAACTGAAAAGACACAGGCTCTTCTCTGACACTCTTTGTCTAGTTGAAATCACGTTCTCACCTGGGAGCATTTTAATGCCCTGCTATTCTCAGTGGAGTAGGATAATGAAGTGCCTGCCATTTGTTGGGGGATCACCAGCATCCACTCCTCTGTTAGAAGTTTCATAGACTTTGCTCCACTTATCAAGACAATAACCTTCTGAAGCTAGCACTTTATAATAGAAAATGCTGAAATTCAGAAACCTTAAGTAAATTATTCAAGGATAAAAGCTAGGAGTGACAGTCTATAGGTTTTCAAGTGCTGGTTCTTACCTATTCATGCTTCCTCTTGAATTCCAATGACTTTAAAGTATATGTATATATGAAACTTTGACACTCTCCAAGATATTTTCACTGCATATAGCTCATTATATATCATGTACAAATATGTTCTTTGACTATCATACCACCTAGTTAATCTTCTCTCTACGTATCTCCATCAATATCGTTTGTGGGTTTTGATATTCGCCTATTTTGACTCAGGGCTCTAGTCCTGGAATTAGAAAATTTTAATATTTATGTGCATAACAAAAACTATTTCTTAACCTCATGTTTCTTAATATTTTCCTCAAAGATCTTTCCATTCAACTTGGAGAACACAGGATGTGTTTGAACTTTATCATTTGCTTTTAATTTTCAGTTTCATTGGAGGCATAATTGGCAAATAGGAATTTTATTTGAATCACTCTATTATACATGGGAAGGGAGGAGGGAAAGAGGAAATATGTGGAAGGGACCAAATAATAGATTCTGCATATATAAATGCATCACTATGTATCTCATTATCATGCACAATTACAATGCACTAATACGAATTATTAAAAATAAAGACCATATTTTATTATATGCACACACTGAAAATTATCAATATAATCAAGCTAATTAACATGTTATTTACTTCATGTGGTTTTTATTTCCTCCCTCCATCCTCTTCCTTCCCTTCCTTTCTTCCTTCTGCTTTAATTCCTTCTTCTTCAATGGGAACACTTATTATTTACACTTAAAACCAATTCCAACCATACAACAATATGGAAAATGTTCTCCACTTGTTCTACATTAGTTATCCAGGAGTTATTCATCTTGTATAACCAAAACTTTGTACTCTTTGACCGGCATCACCTTGTTTCTGCTTCCCAATCCAACATTTTTTTTTATTGGTGCATTGTAATTATACATCTTTGTTAGGTACAAGCTGATAAAAACATATATGCACACATTTCTCCTTTACCCCTTCCCCAATTCCCCACCCCTATTCACTTCCCCTTCCCTCCTTCTCATGTTCAGTATAGTGATTGACTTTGATATGTTTGTGAAAGTATATCATGTATTTCCTTCCCCCCCGTTACCTTCTGTTAAGTTACCTTCTTTGCTCATCTAAGATTTCTTGTTCTTCGTTCTGAATCTCTCTTATGACCTACTTTCTCCTTAGCTTCCTCATATTAAAGAGAGCATATGATTTTTTTTTTTACTTTTCATGACTGACTAATCTCATTTAACATGTTTTCCAGTTCCATCCATTTCCCTGCAAATGACATGATTTTGTTCTTCTTTATGGCTGAGTAAAATTCCACTGTGTATATAGTACATAGTTTTGTAATTCATTCATCTGTTGATAGACATCTTGGCTGGTTTCATAGTTTGGCAATTGTGAATTGTGCAGCTATAAACATAGATACACCTGCATAGGACTGATAGTTTGGTTTCCATTCTTTTGGATAGATACCCAGAAGTGGTATTGCTGGATCATATGGTAGGTTCATTCCCATTCATCTGAGGATCCTCAATATTGTTTTCCAAAGGAGATGCACTAATTTACAATCCCACCAGCAATGTATCAGGGTTCCCACTTCTCCACACCCTCGCCAGCATTTGTTGTTCTTTGTGTTCTTGATGATTGCCATTCTATTTGGGGTTAGGTGAAATCTCAAGGTAGTTTTGATTTGCATGTCTCTGATTGCTAATGATATTGAACATTTCCTCATACATTTATTGGCCATTTATATTTCTTCTTTTGTGAAGTTTCTATTTAGATCCTTTGCCCATTTTTTGATTGGGTTATTTGTTTTCCTAGTTGTGAGTTTCTTGAGTTCTCCATATATCCTAGATATTAGTCCTCTAACCCATCATTTGACAGCTATTATGACAGCTATTATTACATTTATATTTCCACGAGTTCACAAATTTTAGTTCACAAATATAAGTAATAGTATGCAGTATTTGTCTTTCTGTGTCTGTCTTATTTCAATTTACTGTCCTCCCAATTCATCTCTGTTGTTGCAAATGATAAGGTTTCTTTCTTTTTTGAGAGTGAATAATATATGCCACACTTTATCTATTCAACCTTTGATAGACATTTAGGTTGTTTCCATATCTTGACTATTGTAATAACAGTAATAATACTTCTTGAACATACAAGTTTAACTATCTCTTTGAGATCAATTTTTAGCTGCCTTGGCATATACCTAAAAGTGGGACTGCTAAATAACTGTTCCATTTTAATTTTTTTGAAAAAACTCTATAATGTTCTTTACATGGCTGTACAACTTTCCTATCAATGTTTCCTGTTATTCACGTTCTTGTCAATCCTTATTATCTTGTCTTTTTAATATCAGCCATCCTGAATGGTGTAAGGTAATAACTCAGTGTGCTTTTGGTTTCTATTTATTTCCCTGATGATTTGTGATGTTACATTTTTTCATGTACCCACCAGTCATCTGCATATCTTCTTTTGAAAATTTTATATCCAGATCCTTGGTATATGTTTTTCTATTTACATATCAAATTATTGAACATTTTGAGTATTAACCACTTAAATATTTATTATTGTGAGGTACAGCACTTGAGAGGCTAAGGTGAGATGTTGACTTGTACTCAGAAGTTCAAGACCAGCCTAGACAACATAATGAGTTCTCAACTCAAAAAAGAAGGAAGAGAAGGAAGATGAGGATTGGGAAGAGGAAGAGGCAGAGGAGGGTGAGTCAGAGGAGGAGGAGAAGCAAAGAAAAGAAAGAAAAAGAAAAAAAGAAAGAAACCGGATATCACACAATTTCAATCCCAGTACTTGAGAGGTTTAATGAGACTGTTTCAAAAAACAAAGTAGAGTAGAATAAAGGTTTAGGGTGTAGCTCTTTGGTAGAATCTATTTCCACTAGCACAATAGGAAAACAAATAAGAAATAAAGAGAAAAGACAAAAATAAATATTTATTGTTTGCAAATATTTTCTTTTCTCTCTTAGGCTAATTTTCACTTGATTGTTTCTTTTTGTTGTGTAAAACTTTTTAGTTTGATGAAATCTGTCATGCATTTTTTTTTGTTTGTTTGTGTGCCTTTATTTTTGGTACCATGAATGATCCAAACACTATTACCAAGACTAATGTCAGGAAACATTTTCCCTGTTTTCTTCATTTTATAGTTTCATATCTTACATTTAATCTCTAATGCATTTTTTTTTTTAGCGGTACTGGGGATTGAACTCAGGGGCATTCTACCTCCAAGCTACACCCCCAGCCCTATTTTTTATTCTTTATTTTGAAACCGAGTCTCACTAAGTTGCGGAGTGCCTCACTAGGTAGCTGAGGCTGGCCGCGAACCCGGATCCTCCGGTCTCAGCCTCCCGAATATCTAATGCATTTTTAATATGATAAAAGAGATGGGTTCACTTTCATTCTGCATGTGAGTATCTGCTTTTCTCAACACCATGTATCAAAGGCACTGTCCATTTCCCATTGTGTATCTTAGTC
Source organism: Graphiurus murinus (assembly GCA_004027655.1). Classification (NCBI taxonomy): domain Eukaryota; kingdom Metazoa; phylum Chordata; class Mammalia; order Rodentia; family Gliridae; genus Graphiurus; species Graphiurus murinus. Next base: position 100,295 of record PVLC010003170.1, read on the forward strand.
TGCAAAATGTGCTGTACACACGTAATGACTATTGCTCCTTCTTTCTCACTCCCCTTTCTCTTTACTCTTATCCTATTCTTAACTTCATTATTTTATCACAATCTGTCATTATTTTTATATTTTTTAGTTTTTACATACAGCCTATACATAACAATAGTAAACATTAGAAAAGTAATATTAAGAATAATATCTTGAAAAACTACATAGCAGGCACTCTACAATAATGTAGCAGCACTGTATATTATCACATCTGAAGTTAGGTAAAATTAACAATCCATGACTATACAGCAAATCATGACATAATTAAATGAGAATAGACCTGCTTTTTTAATATCTCAAAAGCTATACTTTGCTCCTTATTATACATTATTACCTGTACAATTTAAGTGATTTGAGTTATACCATTAAAAAATTCTCACCCTATTCACAACATCTCTTTTCTCCTCATCCTTGTACTCCTGTAAAGCTCAGTCTCTGCAATTATGATCTGATGCATATTCTGTGCCTTTACTTTCAATTTTTTAAGATCCTCAAAGAACTGAAATAAACAGATATTCAACCAGCAATCATAACATATATACACATACATATACTATATATGTATAAACACATACAAATATATACACATTATACATACACACAATATACATATACACACAAACACATACACACACATAAACATAATACACACACACACACAACACACACACACACACACACACACACACACACACACACAGTTTGCCCCAGGGGCATTCTAGTTTTGGCATACACACCCAGAACTTTTTAATATTTGATTCTGAAACAGGTCTTGCTGAGTTTATGAAGGTCTTGCTATGTGGCTGAGGCTGTCCTCAAACCCACAATCCTCCTCTCTCAGCCTCTCAAGTACTGGGAGCATGCACCAACACTCCAAGCTCAACCAGCTATATTTAACTAGGAATTTTTTTATATTGCAATACTTGATATCATTTCTGCTTCTGACTTTAAAATTAGTTTTTTTTTTGTTTTGTTTTGGGGTTTTTTTTGTGGTACTGGGGATTGAACTCAGGGGTGTTCTACCTCTGAGCTATACCCCCAGCCCTATTTTTTATTCTTTATTTTGAAACTGGGTCTCACTAAGTTGTGGAGTGCCTCACTAGGTAGCTGAGGCTAGCCGCGAACCCAGATCCTCCGGTCCTAGCCTCCCAAATGCTGGGATTACAAGCGTACGCCACCACACCCAGCTTAAAATGAGTTTTTAAAATAAATAATAATAGCCGGGCGTGGTGGCGCACGCTTGTAATCCCAGCATTCGGGAGGCTGAGACCGGAGGATCCGGGTTTGCGGCCAGCCTCAGCTACCTAGTGAGGCACTCCGCAACTTAGTGAGACTCAGTTTCAAAATAAAGAATAAAAAATAGGGCTGGGGGTGTAGCTCGGAGGTAGAATGCCCCTGAGTTCAATCCCCAGTACC
>PVLC010003171.1:0-59395 GCA_004027655.1 Graphiurus murinus
GCTATCACTCCAATTAAAATTCCAATCATTATATTTTTGACCTAGAATGTTTATTATAGAGTTAGGAGCTAGAAAACTGAATTTGTTTTCATATATTTATTAGAGTGGGATGCCATCTCATTATTTTGCCTCTTTAAAATACCATTCCATCTTGAATTAGATAAAACAGTATTCACTTTACATTTGTCCTAAATCTAGTTAATTTTCTGTGTCCAGAATTAGTTGCCAAGTCCTATTTTAGCTGACAACATTTACTTTAGAGGTAACTGTATTTTTAGTCTTAGATAAGCCCTTTTTGGTGGATCTGAGAGACATTAAATCAATAGATATTTAATCAAAATTACTTTTTTCTTTTTTGAAGCAGAAGTCTATGCATTTTCAAGGATATATGGTAGTATAATCTTATAGTATAGGAAACATTTTAATTCTCTGGGTTGAAATTACTAACGAGTCTTTTGAATAATGCCTTATAGGATGCACAAGTTGTTTTTAATAAAAATAAAAGACCCTTCTCTCAAAGATGTATGTTTTATATAGCAGGAAAAGTTCCAAGATGATAACCATATCTGCTCCCTGTTTTTTCATTTCTTTTGCATCCTCCTGGTATCTCATATAAAAGTCGAGTCATTCTGTAATGTTATAATTTACAAGAGTGTATAAATAAATGTTAAAGGCATTCTGTCACCAGTATTGGCTGAAATGGAGAGACAGTATTAGAACTATTGAAGAAAAATAAGGGAAAGGGGAGTTCGAGATGATTTTTTCTCTTTAAAAATAAATCCAAATACAAATGCATTTGTAAAGTTTCAAAATAGGTTAGCCTAACCTGGGTTTAAGGAGGGAGGGGGACTCTGGAAAAATACTGGCAGATATTTTAAATTTTGTGGGAAGAATGCCTTCTTTTTCCTTAATTTTTAGTGCCATTAAGTTCGAAGATAAGGTGGAGTTTTTTGTTTGTTTGTTTAAAATGCTTTTAATAGCCCTGCCTGTAAGGGAAACTCAAAAACAAGCCTGAAAAATGGCAAGTCTCATTAAAAATGGCCTGAATCCTTTAACCTGACTGAACACATATATCCAAGATGTACTCAAAGAGAACATCATCTCCCATTACTTCCTTCTTCCTCAATGATGGCTGAAGCATGGGTCAAATGCTGAAAAGAATCTTTACATTGATAGAGGGATAGAAACAGCAGTTCAAATCCAGTTAAGTCAAAATCATGTTTCTTGAAATTAGAATGCTATATGAGAGAGATGAAGGGAGGAACAACGATGGGATAGAAAACAGAAGTAAAAAGTCAGGCACAGTGGCACATGCCTATAACCCAGTACTCAGGAGGCTGAGACAGGAGGATCACAGGTTCGAGACCATTCTCAAAAACTTAGCATGACCCTGTTTCAAAAGAAAAAAGAAAAAGGGACAGGGTGTATAGCTCAGAGGTGGAATGACCCTGGGTTCGATCCACAGTACCGAAAAAAAAAAAAAAAAGACACAAACAAAAAAGAAAATGACAGTGAAAATCATAGCAATTGCTACCACTGATTGAGTAATTACTGTGTTCTAAGTGTCGGGGGGCCTAGCCCGGCCGGAAAGACCCCGCCTCTAGATGGCGCCTGGGAGAGTGCCAGAAGTGGCTGCAGGTGGTATCATTCTAGGGCTGCGCCACGCCAGAGCACATGCACCAGCACGCCCGGCTCGTGGCCGGCCCAGGTGAGAGCTGTATGAGACGCCTCGTGGCTTAGGCCCTGTGTGGCTTTAAGAGCCTCCACCTCTTGCATGTGAGAGAGAGGCTGGCTGGGTTGTTGCTGGAGTGGGTTGCTGGAGAAGTTCTGGGAGGAAAGGTTGTTGGTTGCTAGTAGAAGGTGGATTGCTGGAGAGAGGGGTTATTGGGAGTCTGTTGGAAAGGCACTATTTGGAGAGACGGCTTCTGTGCTGTGTTTGTTACTGCTTGTGTAGTGCCCTCGATCCCAGAGAGAGAGGTATAATAAAAAGAGGTTTGAATCGGCAACATTCAGGTAGCGTCTTTATTGGGACCTCAGGGTTGAGGGTTCAGCCTGGGGTTCCCCATAGCTATGCACTGGCACTTCTCAGAACCCCCTTCTTGGGTCTGTTTGCTAGAATGGCTTCTAGAACTCAGGGAAACACTCGACTTGCTAATGATAATTTATTGCAAAAGATATCTTAATAGATCTAACAGGTCATCCAAATGAAGAGAGGCTCATAGTGTAAAGTTATGAAGGGTCTTGAGAACAGGAGCTTCTGTCCTCCTGAGGTTGGGGTGGTCAAGGCTCCCATCGTGCTGATGTGTTCAGCAAATTGGAAGGTCTTTAACCTCATCCTTTTGGATTTTGGTGGAAATTTCATTAGGTAGGTATGATTGATTAAATTATTGACCATTGGTTATCAACTCAACCTTTGCCTTCCTTGTGGGGAGAGGACTGAAAGTTACAACCCTCTAGTCACATGGAGGGGTCACCTGGCAACCAACCCCCACCTGCCAGTTACCTCATTTCCATACAAAAAGAGATTCACACCACTTTAGAGATTCCAAGGAGGACTCTGCCAGGCATTGGGAAGCAGAGATAGAATACATTTTCTTATTTCACAGGGAGTCACTCAAAGCTTAAGAGTCTTTAACAATGCTAGCTGATTAGAATAATTTCAGTGAAAGTGTTTTCCTTTAGTATCTCCTAGGCATAGGGCTATGATAAAAGAAACTTTTCCCCTTTTAAACAATTATAAAGAAAGATTTCTAGTAGATTGATCTTGAAGCAGTAATGCCACCTAATGTTGTCAAAAGTGTTTATTCCCAACAAAATTAAGTTGGAGAAAGTCTATTTTGAAAACAATTCAATACATGAGAGTTACATAAAGAAAGCAATCTCAAGGGGGATAATATCCCATGCTCAATACAAATCAGTCATCAGAAACTTAGGTCCCCTCCTCTCCCAGTTCAAGAACTCACACAGCACAGATCCCTTTGAACCTTTGAATGGATGCATCCCATTAACCCCTTCATCTCAGTAGCCTGCTTTACTTCACAGTTACTTCATAATTTACTTCATAGATGTACAAATTATTCCTAAGTCCATTTTCTGTTGCTCTTAATGAAATGTCTGAGACTGGGTAACATATAAGGAAAGAGATGTATTTTTTATCATGCTTCAGATGGCTGGCAAGTCCTAGGGCATGGCGTGGATGTCCCTTTGGCTTCTGGTAATGGCTTCACACTGCCCTAACCTATAACAGGGAGGTTGGTACATGAAGAAGCAGTAAAACATGAGGAGCGGCCTCACTTTGCATCACGGGCACTCTTACAGTAACTAATCCAGTCCCATGAGAGCAAGAACTCAAGCAAAAGGCACTAATCCATTCATGCAGGTGGGCAGGCTCCACCCCCATGACCTCCCAGTACTGTTCAATCGAGGACTAAGCCTCAATATGAGTTTTGGTGTTGACAAACCATAGCAATTATATTGCTTTCAGTTACATGTGTTTTTGAAATTCATAGAAGTAAATAAATATATATATAAATATATATACTTATTTATATATATATAAGTATATATATATATACTTATTAACATATATATATATATATATATATAGGCTTGTCTTTTGAAATAATGTCCTTTTTCAAAAACTGAATTCTTTTCACTCTTGAATCACATTTGTATATATTTTTCCAGTCTTCTGATGATTGACATTTGAATTGTATCCTGTTTGGGTTATTATTGATATTTCCATCTGAACTTTTTTTTAGCATATCTCCAGATGCTTATGTGTAAGAGATGTTTGGAATATTGTTTAACTCATATAGTGGAAGATCAAATGTTGGTGGAATTTGAGAACTATACAAATGGAAGATTTTAAGATTCTTAAAAACAAATAATTTTTCAGGGTCAAGTGACTTGGAAATGATAAAATCAAACATCTGTGAGTTCTGTCGTAAGTTGAGTGGTTCTACATATGTAATTTAATAAACATGATATAGTGCATGAAGAGAATCAAGGATAAAAAATCACATGATCATCTAAGCAGATGTAGAAAAAGCAGTATTCAATGGTGTTATGCAGATTGTTGATCTTGGAAAATGATTAAGCAGCTAAGCAAGAAAGATTCCATAAATCTGTGTCCTAGGCTGGTTTCATTTCCCCAGTGTTAGAGTTTATTCATTAACAGACTCCTTAGAGCTGAACTGTACAGCTTAATAAAGACTCAGGAAGAAGAAACTGTGGGAACAGATAAGAATAACTTTATATAGGACTTGAGAAGTTGAAAACCAGGGCCCTGGGTAGAAAGCAAATATTATCTTCATTCCCCCAAATGGAGAAAAAATATCAAAATGTAGAAAGGTGCAATTTGCATTTTAAGGTGTATCCAGTGATCTGAGAGATAGCAACACATCAGGTGAATAATAACTTCATCTGCTGCTTGCTTTCTTAACATCTCTATTTAGTGCTTGAATGCATCTTTCTGTTTTATTCTCCTATCTTCTACTCTCCCAATGTACTGAGCACTACACAATATCTAAAGTTATCATTTCTAAGGCTAATGATATCTAAGTCTTATCATGGGCTGTAGTTTTTTTTCCTGCATATGCTAACTCTAAGACAAACTATATTTCCACATTTCATTTTTGGCCACATCACAGTGCAAATGTAAATTGCAAATCTCTTTACCTCTTTGATTGTGTGCTAGGTCCCCTGTAGTTACAGAAATAATACTCTGTTATCATCAGAAGGTCAGAGTCTTCTCACCTACACGGCTATGGAAAGCACAGTTCTCTGCTTCCCAAATTGGGTCTTTTCCCTTAGAAGCAATGTCTTCTTTGCAGCAGGGTGCTCGTCTGATATTCACGTATTTCAAAGCAAGCTTCATTATCCAGGAAAGAAATATTTGGGTTGTTTCTGCTTTTCTGAAACAATAAAAATTTACAAGAATGTAGCCTATGTCAAGTTCACCGAATCTGCCCCCATTAGGTACCAGATTTGTTTAATAAAGGCAGCATAGGAATGTTTCTTATTGAGGTTCTCTTTCTAGAAAGATGTTATCAGACTTCCAGAACACCTTTCAGAGGCTTCTTCTGTCCAGCAGGCTCACTGCCTGCCATGGCTTAATTTTTTGAGTTGTGGTAAGTCTTCACACCACAGGAACTCAGGATCTGCAGGGTCCTTGGCTAACATGACAGATTTCAGCACACACCAATCAGAGACATGAACAGAGGTTTATTTGGGGAGAAGAGAAGAGTCAAGAAAGTGTGCAGGCCACCTCAAGATGAAGGGCACTTTGGGGGATTCAGGGCTCTCTTCTTATAGAGGACTTTCTTGAGGGGTGGGCTAGAGGAGGTATGTGAGGATGATCTCAGGCCGGTAGTCCCCGAGGTGGTTTATGGTGATCTGGTGGTCTGGTCAAATTTCGGGTTCTCAGGCTAACTGGGGTCCTCATTAACTGATTGACAGATAAGCTAGAGAGTGTACTAAATTATAGGTTTTATAAAAATATCACACCTGTCTTGCTATCAAGGCACAGGGCAATTATGCTTTCTTTTAGTTAACTCTAAGATTCACAGATTTCCCAGGAATTTGGGAGAGTCAGGCCTGGGAAAGAGAACCAGTTTGTCAAGTAGATGCTGAAGCGCTTCAGTTCCAGACTTTTCATATTAAAGTTTTATTTTACTTTCCCTTCCTTTCTACCTACTTACTTCTTCTAGCCTACATCAGTGTGATACCAGAACAATTTACTAATACTGTCCTGTCATATTGGTATCCCAGTATTTGGTCACGTATCAGGCTAGATGTTACTGTAAACTTATTTTGAGCTTGTTTATTTTAGTAGTTTTGAGGAAAGCAGTATTCCTTCTATATGTGAGTGGGCCTTGTTATACTTTGAATGTAAAATGTTCCCCAGAACTTGCATAAGAGAGGAGGTAGCCAAGTTGGAGGTGGGACTTGGTTGCTAGGGAGGGATCCCTGGGGACATGGCCAGGGACAGTGTTTCCAAGGCCACTGCTCCAGCTTTCTGCTCTTCATGCCCCATTGCTGATAACAAGCACTCTCTTTCTCTGTTTCCCATCCTTATGCCTTGAGAACCTCCAGCCCCGGCTACTGCTTGGATGCCAGTCTAACATGAACAGAAATCTCCAGGACTGTGAGCAAATAGCCCTTCCTTCCTCTAAGTTGTTATCATGCTATCATCAAGTATTTTGGGTCCCAGTGGTGAGAATGCTGATTGGAACATGCCTTATCCAATCAGTGGAAGGCCTTAAGACTGAGGTCCCTTGAAGAAGCGGGAATTCTGCCAGTATACTTCCTTTTAACTTGAAGGGCAACTGCATGTCTTCCCTGGTCTCCAGCCTGCTAGCCTGCTCTGCAAATTTCAGACCTGCTAGCCCACACCATGGCATGGCCTGATTACCTTAGATAAGTCTTTCTTTAGTTCTATCTCTATCTATAGGTCTATCTTTATCTATGGATCTGTAGCTGTAGATAGATAATAGATACAGAGATGGTACAGATACAGTGGCATACATGCCATTGGTTCTGCTTTCCTGAAGTAGTCTATTACACTGATCTCTGTATATAATTCTTTCAGCAAGCTTTAAAAGAGTTGGCCTGAACATTACCCTCAGGCTGACTGAACTCTGCACAGGTTTCTTCTAGAATCTAGAGCCCTTGACCTTCCTTCCTTATAATATCGACTTTCGAAAACTTGTACTTTTTATTTATTTATTTTTTGAGATGGCCTCTTTCCAACTTTGTAACCAAACTCTGAATGCAAACATCTAGAAAGACAGCACTCCAATATTTCAGTTTCTATGGGAGGTTAGGAGCCTAATTTTGGTGATTACCTTGCTCCCTAGTTGTAAAACTACTTCCTATTGCAAAGATAGGAGAAAACTTACTTCTCCTTTGGGAGAGCCAATTAGCAAAGACAGATAAGCTATGTTTACTCTCTCAGGCCAGCACTTAAAGAGTCGCCCACCCTTTGTTTCAGTGGAGCTCAGGCTGAGTTCTGACCTTCTCCTCTTTTGCAGAAGTCTTGAGAACAACCTTCCTTGTCTATTCACCTTTGCCTGGGGTGATCCTGGTTTTGCCGATATTAAGAGACTCCTCTTTCCTGAATTTGATCTTGAAATTGTTAATAGTTGGTTAGAATCCTCAAACAATGAGGTTTCTGTGGTATATTTAGATGTCTTTAATTATTCAGGAATGGCGCACCTGTGCAAAAATGAAGGTGAACTTCCTTATTAAAAGGAAAATGTAAAAGCTCACTGTACATAGAAGAAGTATGAAGAATAAACCCAGGAGTTAGAAGAAAGTTTACAGTAAAACAATGCACTTAGAGAAAATCTAGAAGCCGTATATATTGAATATCCATGTCTCTCTTTCTTTTGCCTTCCTCAGTTTACTCTGGTTATTTTTAGATCAATTTCCCTGTAGCACCGCTTTCTTTGCCTTATTCCAATGGTCAAAACTTCTCCACTCCTCCTCATGAACAGATTAAAACCAAGATTTTCAGCCAAATATCCAAATTCCCAGAGTTCGTATTTACTTTTCCTAAATTATATCATTATTTATAATAAAGTTATATTATCATTTATAATATTTGTTATTATTATTTTCCTAAATTATTATTATTCAGGAAATAAAGCCTGAAGTAATCTAAAATTGGAAGATACTGTTTTCTTTGTGTTTACTTATTAGAATGATGGAATCTATTTCTTTAGATTTTCTTCACTATTAGGCTAATGTAATTCTCCAGAGAGAGCCAGGTGTGGTGGCACATGCATATAATCCCAGTACATCGGAGGCTGAGACAAGAGGATCACAGTTTTGAGGACAGCTTCAGCAAGTAGTGAGATTCTCATTAACCTAGTGAGACCCTGTTTCAAAATAAAAATAAAATAGAACTTCAGGTATAGCTCTGAGGTAGACTGCTTCTGGGTTCAATTCCCAGTACCAAAAAAAAAAAAAATCCCTAGAGATGATATTTAAATATTTTGTCTGTTGAGTTTAAGCATTATGAGTTTAACATTTATGAATTGCCAGCTAAAATATTCCTCATAGTGTCAGATAATGGAATGCAAATAATACTTTTAAGTTACTGCTGTCTGGACCATGAGCTCTAGAAGGTCCATTTACATTGACTTACTTTGAACACAAAAATTATTGGGCTAGAGGATGTCCTTTTCTACAGTAATATATAGCTCTTCTCCACACAATGAGATTCCTCTCATTTAGTCAGGATTTTCTAGAATCTGTCCACATGGTCAGAAACATCAACTCACTCTGACTGGCCCATGTTTATGGAATTTATGCTTCCAGAATGATCTACTCAAGCACCAGATGCTAGAAGCAGTACATTTACTTGCTCATTCTTGGTATAGCCGAACATTATTCTGCATGCTGCAGATACAGAGACTGCACACCTCTTCCAGGTCAAATGAAACATATTAAAAGATATAAGAAGAGACTAGACTATGTTAAAAATTTTAAAGGCTATCCCTTTGAAAATATTTTTTACTGAATATTTGTTTACTTTGTGGCATTTTAAATTTTGTTTGTATTTTATATGAAGGTATAATAGATCAATCATCTCATGGTTAGAAGTATAGGAGTTTTTTATTAGATAACAGAATTCCCCAATGGGAACAACAAAATCTACTTCACTGCTGCTATTGGCTTATGATCAATTCAGAGTTGGCTAATCATGTCTGACAAGGGCAGGAGAGATTGCCAAGGAGCAGGAAACATCATTTTAGTTCTGACTGTAGAAACAGTGTCAAGGCACAGTAATTATATGACATATCTTTTTTCCTCTACCACTCAAATTTTATTCGCTGTCTTAGTTGACATGACAGATAGTTGGCTGCATTATTCACATGTATATCTTTATTTTATATTATGTGGCAATATAGACCATTGATGTGTATAATACACAAAAAAAATTTTAGAATTATGCACAGAACAGGCACTATTGAACTGATATGTCGGGTCCCAGGATCTGACTGATTAGGGAAAAACATTGGACTAGGCATGTTTGGCAAAGTTCCACAGCATGCAAGTTGCATATCTGGTTTGAAAGGTAGCTAGAGCCTATGAACACTGGAAATGGTCTCCCAACATGAACAACATGCCCAACGGCCAACTAAACTCCTGCTGTGGCCTAGTTAAAAGTGAAGTGGCATGACAGTGGAAGCCTTTAAAATTGCAGATCTTTTTGAATCCCCTGAAGTGTACTGCATGCTTCTTAAAACCGACCTCTTCTTCAGGAGTCAGAGTTACTCTCACAACATCTGAGATTCCATTTTTGTCTCAAGATGCAAGGAATACTAAGGAAGACATCCATAGCACCCTTTAATCATGGTAGAAATGGGATGCCCCTGGCTAAGATCTTCCATTATACTTTCTGCCAAGTCTGCAACAGAGAGTCCAGTGGCCCAAGAGGTGCAACCTTTCAGTGTGATCACATCAAAAATACTCTCAACCATCTGTTTTTGAACCTCTTTCCAATGCATCAGCATCTAAATCTGGATGTAGATTCCTCAGGGAGACTTCTGCATCCTTCACTGAACTCCATACAGGCACATTAAGGACCCATCATCCATGATATCTTAATAGGTGAATTATCAGCCTTTCATCCATCAGGTAACAGAAACAGCTGAATACAGTTTTCAATCACTTTTAAGTTTTTGAGAAAGCCACTTATCTTCCGAACCACATTGGTAATATATACAGTGGACTGGAAGCAGTAAGTATTATGATAAGATGTATAATATCTCCTGAAGAGCCCAGGTATCAATGCTCAGAGTGGATGTGATTAAGCCATGAGGGCTGTAATCTGACAGTTACATTAATCCTATGTGATGGGTTTACTGGGTGGTAATCTAGACAGGTTGGGTGTGGCAGGAGAAGGTGGGTGGCTAGGGATGTGGCCTTGGAGTATGCTTTTGTCTTGGAATCTTCTTGCTTGTTAGCACTCTCTGCTTCTGGCCTCCCTGATGTGAGAGCAGATCCTTGCTCTCCCTCTCTCTCTGCTTCCTCCCACTACACCCTGAGTTCCACAGACCTTATCCTCACATGACTCAACCCCCAAATCTCCAAGAAAACCATGAGCATAATAATTTTCCTTCTACTATGTTGTGTGTTCAGTCTTTATAGATTGTAGCAGTAAGAATGTTTATGGGAACAGACAATAAGCAACTTGCAGTGTGGGTTATAGTTTACCATATTAGGAAGGATAAACTTAAAGATGTTCATGTGACATTGGACCAAATTAATATGGCTTCTCCCTGTTGCTGATATGCCTTCTTGTCATAATAAGGAGCTTGGAGTTTGCAGTCACATTATAGTCTGTGCCAGAGATGGTTTTTGGTGTTCTAGGGGAAAGGCTGCCATCATCTCTCCCTCTCATTGATTTTCCATGATGTAACAAGTTAAGTTCATCTTCCAGGTCCTTCAGTAAAATACTGGTGGCACGGGCCATGCCAGCGACACCAGCCCCAACAACTATAACCTTATTCTAGGCCTGGTCTTCCCTTAAGAAAATCTACAATCAACTGATCCTTGATACTTGCTATCTACACATGGAACAAAAATGAACCGGAGCACATGAGGAGTGGGCTTTGGGGCGTCAGCAACGGAGACACCGTAGCACTCTGAGTTGAGCCTACATGGCCTTTTCTTTTCTATTTTGTTGTTGTCATCATTTGTTTTGTGGTACTAGGGATGGAAACCAGGGACATTCTACCTCTGAGCTATACTCCCAGCCCTATTTTATTTTATTTTTTATTTTAAGTCAGGGTCTCACTCAGTTGCTGAAACTGGCCACAAACCTGCAATCCTCTTGTCTCAGCCTCCCAAGTACTGGTATTATAGGCATATGCCACAATGCACAGGTGAGCCTACATGACATTTTTAAAATATCCATTTCAGGTATTTGAAGTTCTGTTTTTAACTCTTCAGCTATTTTTGCCCACATCCTCCTACTTCATTTCTTCTTTAAAGACTTTAGTTTTTAAATCCTTAGCAAGAATAATTCCTTGTCATTTTGAACTTTATCTATTTTTCATTATTTATTTACAACTGACTATACCCAAAGATTCCAAGAGGTTTAATCATAAGAACCCTGAGCCAGGTGTGGTGGTGCACGCTTGTAATCCCAGCATTTGGGAGACTGAGACAGGAGGATCTGGGTTCGTGGCCAGCCTCAGCTACTTAATGAGGCACTCCACAACTTAGTGAGACCCTGTTGCAAAATAAAAAATAAAAAAATAGGACTGGGGGTGTAGCTCAGAGGTAGAATACTCCTGAATTCAATCCCCAGTACCACACAAAAAAATGATAAGAACCATGCATATAATTATGATATTAAAACCAGGTTTGAAATGATGAGACTACTAGTGGAAAGGTAGAAGTCACATGAGATAATTTAAGCTAAATTAAAAAATACATTTATCTTAGAGGTTTCTTCCAGTGACTTAGAGGACCATACATAAATGAGATATACTCTTTCCCTAATTTCTAGAAATAAACATCTTAATATTAATTTATTATGAAGCTCTGGGTGCCAGTGAATAATTTTGCTATATTATACAATTGCCTTATTTCCTCCATGTGTATTTGGTGTGTGTGTGTGTGTGTGTGTGTGTGTGTGTGTGTGTGTGTGTAAATTAAACCCAGGTTTGTTCTACCTCCCAGCTATATGCCCAGCCCTTTCCCTTTTTATTTATTTTATTTTAAAATAGGGTCTCACTAGATTTTTGCGGGCCTTCCTCCACTAAGTAGCTAAGGCTGGCCTTGAACCTCTGATCCTCCTGCCTTAGCCTCCCAAGTACTGGGATTATAGGTATGTACCACCATGTCTGGTTGGATTTGATCTTTATATCATTTATTCTTTTGTAATTATATTTCTAATATGTTACCTACAGATTAATTTTGGTGAATAATGTTTTATGATATAAAATAACAAAAGTTACATATGTTATAGACTAATAATCCTTGATAAATAATAAGCACAATTTAATCCTCATATTAATTTAGTCACTTCTACCTTGTAATATAAGAAGCATTTTTTTTTTTTTTTTGCGGTACTGGGGATTGAACTCGGGCATTCTACCTCTGAGCTACACCCCCAGCCCTATTTTTTATTCTTTATTTTGAAACCGAGTCTCACTAAGTTTCGGAGTGCCTTACTACGTAGCTGAGGCTGGCCTCGAACCCAGATCCTCCAGTCTCAGACTCCCGAATGCTGGGATTACAGGCGTGTGCCACCACACCCGGCTCATTTGTTTACTTTTTGTTTTAATACTCTATTAATCCTTTGGCTTGTCAGTTAAAGGTATTTTTTCTATCATTATTTTTTGAATAGCAGTTATGCTTACTTAAAAGTTTCCCACATAATCAAACACAGAAATGTATGGAATTTTTGTCTCTCTCTTTTCCTCTCTGTATATCCCCTCCTGGCTTTGCTCTCTCTGATTCTTTTACCATGAGTCTGTTAACTTTTTTGCATGGAAGCACAGATAGTTCAATTTATAGCCATCTTCCTTACTGTTAGCTTCATATCTTCATATTTTGGGATATTAAATTCCAAATGAATAGAAAAATTCACACACATATGGAGAGAGAGAGATTCACACACATATGGAGAGAGAGAGAGAGAGAGAGAGAGAGAGAGAGAGAGAGAGAGAGAGAGTCTGTAGTCGGGAATTGAACCCAGAAGTATTCTACCTTTGAGTTACATCCCCAGCCCTATTTTACTTTTTTATTTGGAAACAGGTTCTCACTAAGTTCCTGAGGGCCTCACTAAGTTGCTGAGGCTGGCCTTGAACCTGCAATCCCTTTGTTTCAGCCTCCAAGTACTGGGATTACAGGCATGTGCCACCATTCCTGGCACACTTATAAGTTAAGGCAGTGCTCTATTTCAAGTGTAATTGGTGTTGTGACAACAATGCAGACTGCAATGCAGTGCCGACACTAACTACCCTGGCTAGTGTCATAGTCCACAGGTTTAAGAGTCCAGTTCTTTCCAAGACTGGCCTTACTTTAGACACCAGCCACAGGTCCTGGTGCCACACCCATGCTTCTGACCAGTTGGATACCAATTTAGGGGTTCCTATGACCTCTTCAGGTTCAAAATTTTATCAGAATAGCTTACAGAACTCACTGAAAAATGGTAGAGTTATGATTACAGTCTTACTATAAAGGGTGATCTGGGAGGGAGCATAGACTTTCTGCATTCTTCCCCCATTGAAGTAGGGCATGCCTCCTTCCTGGGACAAAAATGTGTTGACCAACCAAGAAGTTCCACTGATTTTGAGTCCAGAGATTTTGTTGGTTTCATTACTGTGCTAGGAAGCTCTCTGTCACTATAACAAATACCTGAGATAGTTAACCTATAAAGAGAGAAAAGATTAGTCTCAGTCTTGGAGATTCCAGTCCATAATCAGTTGGTCCCATTCTTTGGGGCTCATAGCAAGAAACACATCATGGCAGGGGTGTGTGGTGGAGCAAATCTACTCCCCCCCCTAGAGAGAAAGCAAAAGAAATCAGAAGCGGGTGAGGATTCCATTATTCCCTCAGAAGGCACACCCCACATGATCTAAAGACTTCCCAGAGCCGGGCGTGGTGGCGCACGCTTGTAATCCCAGCATTCGGGAGGCTGAGACCGGAGGATCCGGGTTCGCGGCCAGCCTCAGCTACCTAGTGAGGCACTCCACAACTTAGTGAGACTTGGTTTCAAAATAAAGAATAAAAAATAGGGCTTGGGGGTATAGCTTGGAGGCAGAATGCCCCTGAGTTCAGTCCCCAGTACCGCAAAAAAAATAAATAAATAAATAAAGACTTCCCAGTTGGCCCTACCTCTTAAAGGTTCTGCTACCTTTCAATGGGGTCACCCTGGGGACCAGTCCTTTAGCACATGGCCCTTTGATTCAAGATCCAAACTGTAATAATTGCCTGTAATAATTATGAAGCCACTGTTTATTTATGGTGCTGGGGATCAAACTTAAGAGGCATTCTACCCTGGAAGTATACTTCTAGCCTTTTGTTTTTGTTCGTTTTTAAACAGTGTCTTGCTAGGTTGCTGAAGCTGGCTTTGAATCTACTACCTTCCTTTCTTACCTTCCAAATACTGGGATTACTACAGGCATGGGCCACTGTGCCTGTCAGGAACAATTTACCATATCCTGGGCTGCATGGTCAAATTCAATCTTCCCCTTCCTTGGGGGTCAGGCTGGCCCAAAGTTTCAACCCTTTAATAATGTGTTTGGTCTTACTGGCAGTCACCCCTCATTCCAGAAGTTATGTAGGGGTCCACCATGAGTCTAATTCATTAGCATAAAAGAAAATCCTATTGCTTAAGAAATTACAAGGGTTTTAAAGCTCTGTTCTTGGAACCAGGGATTAAAGACCATATGTATTATTTATTATATCGTAGATCATAGCTCTAAATATTTAGAATGTATGAGAACCATTAAAGGAACTGTTTAAAGAGAAAATTTATTCTCTGTCATTTGGAGCTAGGGTCAGAACTTTCTAATTTACAAGATCATAAAAAGACTTCTGCATGGCTGGTGAGTGTGTAAATTGGTATAATCACTTGGAAAAAATATTTGACCCTATCTATTAAATAGAACATATGAATACCCCTAATCCAGCACATCTATTTCTAGGTAAATGCCTGACAAAAATGTCCATAGTCAGGAAAAATTTTAAAACATTTTGAAGTGCAGACACACCCACACAAAAGATTGCCGGGTTTTCTGTCTATCCTCCTCTTCTGGGGTTTAATAACTCATTGTTTTTGAGCTATTTTATAACTCTGTGGGTTGTAAAAAAAATTTAGAGTACTGAAACGTATTATTTATTCCCTACAAATACTAAAGAATTTAATCTTGTGGAAAGCAACTTATTGTCCTGTTAATGTTGACCAGTTTAGCATTCACTTACACATTTATTTCAGAATTCTTGATTGCCTTTAGATGGGTCTATTGTTTGAATTTTCCACTGAACCAATTGAGCACTTTGCTGACTTGCTAATTAGTGAGTTCTAAAAATCTTTAGTGTGTGCTCTTTTTTATATTTATATGGAAGTCATGATTTTGCTTTTTTTTAAAAAAAAACATAATTTCCCACCACCAAAAACAAATGCTCTGATATTCATGGAAGCACTGTTTGTAGTATACACAGGGAGGTTGGGGTTAGCAATGGGTCTCCACTTTGTTTTATCCTCTTTGGAGAAACTTCAGGCAGTTTTGACCTCCTTTAAACATACTGATGGAATTTACTAGCTGGAAGATAAATGAGGATCTTCTGGGGTTGCTCTATACTGATTTCTTACCTAAGAAATTCTTTTAGTATGCTCTGCCTGGCCTGTCTGGGTTATATACTGTAAATAAACTTCCAGTGTAGGTATACAGAGGATGGGAGTTTTTGCTTCATTTCCATGAATCTAAAAAAAATCCTGGTGCAGAAAACAAGGTGACCTATGAAGCTGCATCTAGAAAGAGACTAGAAAGTGAGGATTACCTTTGATATGATGTCGAGCATTTTGCATTTTGTAAAAATTCTAGTTGACTCTCATCTGATAGTTTTAAAGGTGTAATTTGTGGTTATGGTATATTTGACTAACAATCCACAGTTGATAAATGTGCACATGGGTTATAGTTCCTTAAAGTTAGAGGTTAACCAGCAAATATCAATAATGTAATTTATTGTACTTTAGGCAGCCAGTCTTATACATAATTTAGTAATCATATCAGACATATTTAGACATTTTTCTCTAGACTACCTGAACAAATCCTCCAGCTTCTCTGTGATGCTTCATATGGGCTTTCTTGTATTCTTAGTGGTTCCCTCATTGATAGGCTTTGAGAAAAGGGCATTCTGATATACTTTTGTGAAGATGGAAGTCCTATGTTTTCTTGCATGCTCTTAAATACTATTTAAGCTTTACTATTTTTAAATACTTCATGCAATAGTTTTTGATGTAAAAAATTAATAAGCAAATAATATTCTTATAAAGAGATAAGTTGAGTATTTATCCCAATAAAATTTGTTCAACAATTATTTTTTAGCATGTTTATGGTGAGGATCATTATGGCTTATTTTGTAATTATGCATGGTCATTGTGGGAAGGAAAATTTCCTTTTTTAAAAAAAGCTTTCTAGCCGGGCGTGGTGGCACACGCTTGTAATCCCAGCATTTGGGAAGCTGAGACCGGAGGATCCGGGTTCGTGGCCAGCCTCAGCTACCTAGTGAAGCACTCCACAACTTAGTGAAATTCGGTTTCAAAATAAAGAATAAAAAGTAGGGCTGGGGGTATAGCTCGGAGGTAGAATGCCCCTGAGTTCAATCCCCAGTGCCACAAAAAAAAAAAAAAAAATTCTGTATCCATTTCCTCATAACAACAACAGTATTCATCTTACAGAACTCGGTGAAAGTGTGGGGGATCAATATATTTTTAAAATTTATATTACTATTTTAAAAATACTTCTGTTGTAATTATACATATTAGTGAAGCTCAAAGTAATTATATATTGTAGTGAGGTTCAAAATTATACAAACATACATTCACACAGGTCTTGATATGAGAAATTCAATATCTTTCTTTTTTTGTACTAGGGATCAAACCCAGGAGTATTCTACTTCTGAGCTTCACCTCCAGACCTATTTTCTTTTTAAATTTGAAATGGGGTCTATCTAAGTTACTGAGAGTCTTGCTAGGTTATTGAGACTGGCCTCCACTCAGTGGTCTTCTTGTCTCAGCCTCCAAGCACTGGGATTATAGGCATGTGCCACCACATCTGACAGCAGATGGGGTCAGTGTCTTAATAGACCTTTCATTTATGGAAGAAAAGATTTGGATGATAGAGATGAAAATTGTAGAATTAAGTTATTCTCTAAGCTTGATAAAAATGGAGTTTTAAAGAAAACATTTAACTTTGTTTACCTATTCAATCTCACGTGTTTAAAAAAAATATACCCCTGCTTTTTATAATATGGGATCTGTACTTTGGTTCTATACTTCAGGGCTCTAAATTTTCTTTAAATTCCTGTTAAGAAAATGTTAGTCAATAGGATTCTGGTTTCTAGAGTGGCAAAATATCTAGGAACTGTGGACTAGCTACAAAAAATTGAGATATGCATGATAGCAATACAAGAATGAAAGAAAGAAACAGAAGGAACGTTTGAAACAATAATGATGGTTGTTTTTCCCAAATTGATGTCAACAAACCACAGACCCAGATCAAACAAACAGGATAAATTCCAAAAGAACTTCACCAAGGCATATCATATTCAAGCTTAAAAAAAAAAGAATCAAAGATAAAGAAAAAAAATCTTGAAAGAAACTGGATGGGTTGAGGAAAACACCTTGCCTCTAAAGGAGGAAAGGTAAAAATTTTATCATATTTTTTCCTCAGAAGTAAGAGGAGAGTAGAGAAAATATTTATAATGTCAAGAGGAAAACACCAACCTGCAGTTCTCTACCCCATGAAATTATCTTTTGAAAGTGAGGGAGAAATACTTTCTTAGAAGAGCAGAAACCAAAGGAACTTCTTACCAATAAACCTACTTTGTAACACATTTCAGAGGAAAGAAAAGTGATATAGGTCAGAAACTCTATCTCCATAAAGAAAGAGAAAGCATAGAAGGAATAGGTAGAGGTAAAATCAAATCTTTAGTTCTGAGAGGAATCCAAGATGGCATCTGAGTGAAACACCTCTCCACAGGCACTGTAGAGCTTGAATCAAAATTGCCATAAAAGCAGCTTCTTGATGGAAGAAAAAGAAGCAACAAAAAGGTGAACAAAGTGAAGAAAATTGAAGCACACCTGAACAGAAGCCAGAAAGTGGACCAGGAAGAGCAAAGGAGCACATGCGCATGGCAGTGGAGTGTGCCGCAGAGCCAGCTACCTGGAACAGGGTCTACTAGCACCAAGACATCTAATGACCTCCTGTGGACAGATGTGGAGTAAGTGACTCCAGAACTCCACACCCTAATCAGGCAGCATATCCCCATACGATCGACTAGAATACCTGGGACAACCAGCTCACCTCTCCCAGCACTTAATTCTAAGTTAAACTGCACTTTCACAGGGGATCCCTGTGCAAAGGACAGACTTGGTCACCTGCCCTTCTAGTGATTTGATAGGAGCAGAAGTGTGGGAGAGCCCCAGTGCACACAGGGCATAGAGATCTTCCAGGCACCCTGGAAAATAGCCTGCGTTTAGACTACACTCCCACCACCAGCTAAGGCAGAGAGAGAGAGAGATGCAGAAAGGGCCTGTGTAAAGCATGGAGCCTCCAGCTTACACTGGGTCCAGACTCAGTGATGCCCCCCTGCCTATGTAGACAAGGACCTGTGGAGAGCTCAGAGACACAAGCTTGCAGCAGGAGAGGCACCAGCAGAACTCCCTACTTGCACTGATGGAGAGAGCAAATAAGAATACCTGAAACATGCTCGAAAATTTAATACAGTGAGCTGAAAATATTCACTCAGATCCAAAAGGACTGCAGAGGCCAACTCATCTCTGTACTGACATACTTTCAGGGCTTTTGTTTTTCTTTCCTTCTTTTTTTTTGTTTTTACTCTGTTTTTCATTTTGTATTGTTTCATTTTATTTATGTTTGTTTGGGTGATTAGTTGCTTTGTTATTTTTTGCTGTTTCTTGACTCTCTTCCTCATCCCTTTTACAAGCTTCTTTCCCTATCTTCTATCTATATTCTTCTCAATACTTTTTTTCTTTCATTTTTCCTTTTCTTCCTGTCTCATATCAAAATCACTTCATACCACTATAGCTAAATACTTTACATTGACTATCAGAATCCCCCAACATATCCACTATATCTAATCTTTACCATATATCACCTCAACACAATCAAACTCTTATTCCACTGAATCATACCTTCTACTTTACCCTAGTCTTACATTCATCACTCTGACTTCTCATCCAATTAATGGAATAAACCATCATTTCAAAGAAGTAATATCAGAGAATTTTCCAAACATAGAATGAGAAGTTGACACACAGGTACAAGAAACATATAGAATACCCGCTAGAAAAGACCAAAGAAGAGATTCACCACACCACATAATATTCAAATTGACTAGTGTAGAGGCCAAGGAGAGAATTCTAAAGCCAACAAAAGTAAAAGGCTAAGTGACATTTAGAGGCAAACCAATTAGAATCACTCCAGACCTCCCAAACCAAGTCAGGAAAGCCAGAATGGGCTGGAGCAACATATTCCAAACTCTGAAAGAAAATTTCACGGAATAGTTTGAGGAGTATTGGGATTAGCTCTTCTATAAATGTTGTATAAAATTCACTTGGAAAACCATCTGACCATGGGCTTTTCTTTGATGGTAAACTCTTAATTGCTGTTTCTGTATCTTTGATTGCTCTTGGTTGGTTTAAGTTTTCTGTATCTTCTTGACTCAATTTAGGAAGGTTATATGTGTCTAGAAATTTCTGAATGTCTTCTAGATTTTCCATTTTGTTGGAGTATAGTTTTTCACATTGAATATAAGTGGCCTCAACTCCCCAATAAAAAGACAAAATGTATTTAAACCCATAATCCATCTATATACTGCCTGAAAGAAACATCTTACAAGCAAAGAGTCCCACAAACTAAAAGTAAAGGGCTGGCGTAAGGCAATCTGTGCCAATGGAACTCGAAGACCAGCAGGGATAGCAACTATAATATCAGATAAATTAGACTTCAGTCTAAGCTTATCAGAAGAGACAAAGAAGGTCATTTTTTACTAGTAAAAGGAACAATCCAGCAAGAGAAAATAACAATTGTCAACATTTATGCCTCAAATATAGGTACACCCACTTTCATAAAACAAACTCTACATGATATAGTCACACATAGATCCCAATACACTAATACTAGGAGACTTCAATACTCCTCTCACATCACTAGACTGATCTTCTAGACAAAAGGTCAGTAAATATCTCTCAGTCCTAAAGAATACCATAAAACAAATGGACCTATTAGACACATACAAAATATTTCACCCAACTACAGCTGAATTCACATTTTTCTCAGCTGCACATGGAACCTTCTCCAAAATAGACCACACTCTGGGCCACACAGTGAGCACTGGAAAATTCAAAAATATAATTTCCTATATTTTTTCAGACTACAATGGAGTGAAACTAGAAATGAACTCTAAGAATACCCAGAGGAACCATGTAAACACATGGAGACTGAACACCACATTGCTGAAAAAGGAATGGGTCATAGAAGAAGTAAGGGGGGAAATTAAAAAATTCCTAGAAACCAATGAAAACAGAGCCACAACATATCAAAACCACTGGGACACCTGGAAGGCAATACTGAGAGGAAAATTTATAGCACTAAGTGCCCACATAAGAATGGAAAATCACCAAATAAATACCCTAATAACACAGCTCAAAGCCCTTGAAAAAGAAGAATAGTCTAATCTCAAAGCCAGTAGAAGACAGGAAATTGTTAAAATCAGAGCAGAAATTAATGAAGTAGAAAATTAAAAAAATACAGAAATTCAACAAACCAAAAGCTGGTTTCTTGAAAAAATAAACAAGATAAATAAACCATTAGCCAACCTAACCAAAGGAGAGACTCAACCCAAATTACCAAAATAAGAGATGAAAAAGGTGATATTACTACTGACACTGTGGAAATACAGAGGATCACCAGAAACTACTTAGAAAAACTATACTCCAACAAAATGGAAAATCTAGAAGAAATTGAGAAATTTCTAGACACATATACCCTTCCTAAATTGAGTCAAGAAGATATAGAAAACTTAAACTGAACAATAGCAATCAAAGAGATTAGCAACAGCAATAAAGAGTTTACCATCAAATGAGAGCCTAGGGCCAGACAGTTTTCCAAGTGAATTTTATAAAACATTTATAGAAGAGCTAATCCCAATACTCCTCAAACTATTCCATGAAACAGAAAGAAACAAGACCCTCCCAAACACATTCTATGAAGTCAATGTCACATTAATACCAAAGTCAAATAAAGACAGCTCAAGAAAAGAAAACTATAGGCCTATATCATTGATGAACTTAGATACAAAACTGCTAAACAAAATACTAGCAATGCACATTCAAAACCACAACAAGACAATTATCCACCATGACCAAGTCGGGTTCATCCCAGGGATGCAAGGCTCGTTCAACATATGGAAAACAATCCATGTAATTCACCACATAAACAGAATCAAAGACAAAAATCACATGATCTTCTCAATTTATGCTGAAAAAGCATTTGACAAGATCCAACATCCATTCATGCTAAAAGCACTGCAGAGAATTGGAATAGAAGGAACATACCTCAACATCATAGAGGTAATATACAATAGGCCCACAGCCAACATCATATTAAATGGAGAGAAACTGCAAGAGGCCCCACTAAAACAAGACAAGGATGTCCATTATTGACACTTCTGTTCAATATAGTACTTGAGACTCTAGCCAGAGCAATAAGGCAAGAGAAGAAAATAAAAGGTGTAAAGATAGGGAAAGAAGAACAAAGTATCCCTTTTTGCTGATAAAATGATACTATACTTAGAAGACCCAACAGAGTCAACCATAAGACTTATAGAACTGATCAGTTCAGCAAAGTGTCTGGATACAAAATCAATCTTAAAAAATCAGAAGCTTCCCTGTATGCCAACCATAAAATCCACTAAATAAGAAATCCAGAAAACTGTTTTCCAAAGTGGTTGCACTAGTTTGTAATCCCACCAACAGTGTATTAGAGTTCCCACTTCTCCACATCCTCACCAGCAGTTATTGTTGTTCGTGTTTTTGATGATTGCCATTCTGATTGGGGTTAGGTGAAATCTCAAGGTAGTTTTGATTTGCATCTCTCTGATTGCTAATGATGTGGAACATTTACTCATACATTTATTGACCATTTGTATTTCTTCTTTTGTGAAGTGTCTGTTTAGATCCTTTGCCCATTTTTTGATTGGGTTATTTGCTTTCTTAGCTGTGATTTTCTTGAGTTCTTTGTATATTCTAGATATTAGACCTCTATCTGAAGAGTAACTGGCAAAAATCTTCTCCCACTCTGTAGGCTTTCTGTTTAGGTTCTTGATAGTTTCCTTTGCTGCACAAAGCTCTTCAGTTTAATGCAATCCCATGTATTGATCTTCCTGAGGGTTGCTTGTGCTTTTGAGGTCTTGTTGAGAAAGTTTTTACCTGTGCCTATGTGTTGAAGTGTTGGTCCTATGCCCTCTTCAAGTAGGTGCAAGGTCTCTGGCCTGATTTCCAGGTCTTTGACCCACCTTGAGTTGACTCTTGTGCAGGGAGAGAAAGTGGGGTTTATTTCCATTTTCCTGTATATGGTTAACCAGTTTTGCTAACACCATTTGTTAAAGAGGCTATCCTTCTTCCAGTGTATATTTTTGGCTCCTTTGTAAAAAATCAATTGACTGTAAGTCTGTGAGTCTGTTTCTGAGTCTTCTATTCTGCTCCATTGGTCTGTGTGTCTGTTTTTGTGCCAATTTCAAGCTGTTTTTATTACTGTGGCTTTGTAGTAGAGTTTGAAGTCAGGTACTGTGATACCTCCTGCATGGTTCTTGTTGCTAAGAACTACTTTGGCTATCCTGGGCTTTTTGTTTTTCCAGATGAATTTAAGGACTGATTTTTCTATGTCTGTGAGGAGCGTCCTTGGCAATTTCATGGGTATTGCATTGAATCTGTAGATCAGTTTTGGGAGGATGGCCATTTTCATGATATTTATTCTGCCTATTCAAGAGCATGGTAGATCCTTCCATCTTCTAAGGTCTTCATCTATTTCTTTCTTCAACTTTTTGTAGTTTTCCTTATAGAGGTCTTTTACCTCTTTGGTTAGGTTTATCCCGAAGTATTTTATTTTTCGGGGTGCTATTGTGAGTGGAATTGTTTTCTGGATTTTTTTTTCAGTGGATTTATGGTTGACATACAGGGAAGCTTCTGATTTTTTAAGATTGATTTTGTATCCAGACACTTTGCTGAATTTGTTGAACAGTTCTATAAGTTTTTTGGTTGAGTTTATTGGGTCTTCTAAGTATAATATCATGTTGTCTGCAAAAAGGGATACTTTTCATTCTTCTTTCCCTATTTTTACCCCTTTGATTTCCTTCTCTTGTCTTATTGCTCTGGCTAGAGTCTCAAGTACTATATTGAACAGAAGTGTTGATAATGGACATCCTTGTCTTGTTCCTGTTTTTAGTGGGAACTCTTGCAGTTTCTCTCCACTTAATATGATATTGGCCGTGGGCTTATTGTATATTGCCTTTATGATGTTGAGGTATGTTCCTTCTATTCCAATTCTCTGAAGTGCTCTTAGCATGAATGGATGTTGGATCTTGTCAAATGCTTTTTCAACATCAATCAGATGTATAGGAATGAACCTACCATATGATCCAGCAATACCACTTCTGGGTATCTACCCAAAAGAATGGAAACCAAACTACCAGACCAACATATGTGTATCTATGTTTATAGCTGCACAATTCACAACAGCCAATCTATGAAAGCAGCCAAGATGTCCATCGACAGATGAATGGATTACAAAACTATGGGATATGTACACAATGGAATTTTACTCAGCTATAAAGAAGAACAAAATCATGTTATTTGCAGGGAAATGGATGCAACTGGAAAACATTATGTTAAGTGAGATTAGCCAGTCACAAAGAGTAAAGAAGCATATGTTCTCCCTAATATGTGGATACTAGGGAGATGATGGGGCATAAGAGAGTCTCCAGATGAAAAAGGAGAGACCCTCGAAAGCAAAGAAGTTGATTTAACTGAAGGGATGGATGGGGGGGCACACTAATGTATACCAAGGTTACTCACTAAACTGAACTTGAGAGGGAGGGAGGGAGGGTAAGGGAGCGGGGTGGGAATTTGGGGAAGGGGTCAAATGAGAATTGTGAGCACATATATCGTTATCAATTTGTACCTAACAAAGATGTATCTTACAATATATGAATAAAAATAAAAATTAAAAAAAATCTTCATTAATGCAATGACACCAAACAAAAATCTTTTAAGTCACAGTACAAGGTACAAGGGAAAGCACAAATACAATTAATAGAAAAAAGACCAAAGAAGATAAAAGAAAAACCAAAATATCCTGATGATTCAAAACCTTAACATCTAAGAAGAATCTCACACATTACTTAAGATAGTTAATATTTTCACAACATATATGGATGTTAATTTTTTCAACAAAACTCTCATATATTAAATAGAAAAAAAAAAGAAATCCAGGAAACAATTCCACTCACAATAGCACCCCGAAAAATAAAATACTTAGGGATAAACCTAACCAAACAGGTAAAAGACCTCTATAAGGAAAACTATACAAACTTGAAAAAAGAAATCAATGAAGACCTTAGAAGATGAAAAGATCTTCCATGCTCTTGGGTAGGCAGAATAAATATTATCAAAATGGCCATCCTTCCAAAAGTGATCTACAGATTCAATGTAATACCCATGAAATTACCAAGGTCACTCCTCACAGACATAGAAAATCAGTCCTTAAATTCATTTGGAACAAAAAGCCCAGGATAGCCAAAGTAGTTCTTACAAACAAGAATCATGCAGGAGGCATCACAATACCTGACTTCAAACTCTACTACAAAGCCACAGTAATAAAAACAGCATGGTATTGGCACAAAAACAGATACATAGACCAATGGAGCAGAATAGAAGGCTCAGAAACAAATCCACATGCTTATAGTGAGTTGATTTTTGGCAAAGGAGCCAAAAGCATACACTGGAAAAAATGATAGCTTCTTCAATAAATGATGTTGGCAAAACTGGTTATCCATATGCAGAAAAATGGAAATAAACTCCACTTTCTCACCCTGCACAAGAGTCAACTCAAGGTGGATCAAAGACCTGGAAATCAGGCCAGAGACCTTACAGCTACTTGAAGAGGGCATAAGCCCAACACTTCAACACATAGGCACAGGTGAAAACTTTCTCAACAAGACCTCAAAAGCACAAGTAACTCAAAGAAAGATCAATACATGAGATTGCATTAAACTGAAGAACTTCTGTGCAGCAAAGAAAACTATCAAGAACCTCATCAGAGAGCCCACAGAGTGGGAGAAAATTTTGCCAGCTACACTTCTGATATAGGGCTAATATCTAGAATATACAGAGAACTCAAGAAACTCACAGCTAAGAAAACAAATAACCCAATCAAAAAATGGGCAAAGGATCTAAATGACACTTCACAAAAGAAGAAATACAAATGGCCAATAAATGTATGAGGAAATGTTCAACATCATTAGCAATCAGAGAGATGCAAATCAAAACTACCTTGAGATTTTACCTAACTCAAATCAGAATGGCAATCATCAAAAATATGAACAACAACAAATGCTGGTGAGGGTATGAAGAAGTGGAAACCCTAATACATTGCTGGTGAGATTGAAGATTAGTACAACCACTTTGGAAAACAATATGGAGGATCCTCAGACGTATGGGAATGAACCTACCATATGATCCAGCAATACCACATTTGGGTATCTACCCAAAAGAATGGAAACCAAACTATCAGACCAATGCATGTATATCTATGTTTATAGCTGCACAATTCACAATTGTCAAACTATGGAACCAGCCAAGATGTCCATCAACAGATGAATGGATTACAAAACTATGGGATATGTGCACAATGGAATTTTACTCAACCATAAAGTAGAACAAAATCATGTCACTTGCAGGGAAATGGATGGAAATGGGAAACATTATGCTAAGTGAGATTAGTCAGTCACAAAAAGTAAAAAATCATATGCTATCTCTCATATGTGGAAACTAGGGAGGAGATGGTGCATAAGAGGGACTCCAGATGGAGAAGGAGAATCCTTAGGTGAGCAAAGAAGTTGACTTAACTGAAGACGATGGGGGCAGGGAAGGAAACACCCTAATGCACATGATGTACTTTCACAAACATATCAGTGTCAATCACTAAACTGAACTTGAGAAGGAGGGAGGGCTAGGAAGTGGGGCAGGAATTGGGGAAGGGTTAAATGAGAAATGTGTGCCTGTGTGCCTTCACCGGCTTGTACCTAACAAAGATGTATGATTACAATGCACCAATTTTAAAAAAATAATCTTTAGTTCTTTTATTTTGTTATATTTGGATGGAGAATGTCCCCTGAGAACCTCATAAGTTGGTGTTCAGAGTTGGTGTAATTGAATCATGAGGACTGTAATTGCATCAGTATATAAATCCATTGTATTAGATTTATCTGGGTGCTCACCCAGGCTGGTGGGATGTGGCTGGAGAAGAGCATTTCTTGGGTGTGGCCTTGGGGATTTTCTTGAATTTTTTAATTCTGTTGCTTGCTTTCTCTCTCTTGCTGTCAGCCTCCTTGGTATGAGGAACAGAGCCCTTGTACTCTCTTTCTGTGCTTTTGGCCTCCATGATATGAGAGTAAAGCCTCATCTTCATCTCTCTACTTTCCAGCATCATGTTTTGAGCTCTAGACCTTGGCCTCCTATGGACTGAACCCTACTCCCATGGAGTAGCTCCCAGAAACTGTGAGCTACTGCCACAGTCTTCCTTCCTCCAAGTTGTGTGGTCAGTCATTTTGCATTATAGCAGTAGGGATGTTCACTAAAGACACAATTGATCTAACAAAAATATGCTCAAACTAATAATAGTAACAATATATTTGATAATGCTTAATCAATGTATTTGCTTAGATACACACATATATATGTTTACAAATAAATGACAGTAATAGTGCAAAAGACTGAAAGAAAGAATAAGGGCTATTATTGTAAGGTACTTACGCTATCCATGAAATGGCAAAGTTTTACTTGAACGTGGGTGAGAGCGGGCTGTGGTGGTACACATTTACTATAATCCTGGTACTTGGGAGGCTGAGACAGGAGGATCGCAGGTTGGCAGCTGCAGCCAGCCTCAGCTACTTAGTGAGACCTTGTTTCAAAATAAAGAATAAAAAATCAGGCTGGGCTGGAGCTCAGAGATAGAATGCCCCTGAGTTCAATCCCTAGTACCACAAAAAAAGAGAGAGAAAGTGAGTGGGGCTAGCTGTAAATGCATATTGTTATCTCAAGAATAACCACTAACAAAAACGAAGCTTAACTGATATGCTAAGAAAGAGAACTGAATCATTTAAAATGTGTCATTAAAATCACAAAAGTCAGAGAATTGAAGATCAAAATAGGAACAAATAATTAGGCCATAAATAGAAGACAGTAACAAATATGGTATCTATTAATCCAACTATATCAATAATCACTTTGAATATCACTAGTCTAAATTCATCAATGGAAAGAGAGATTGTCAGTGTAGATTAAAAAATATGACTCCAATATACCTTGTTTGTAAGAAACCATCTTAAGCAAAAAACATATAGGACTAAGGTCAATGCATGGAAAAAGCATGTGTAGGTATAATAATTGTACACAAAACTGACTTCACATTAGGAGAAGTTATCACATGGTAAAGAAAAGCATTACATGATATTAAAACAGCCAGTTATCCAAGAAAATGTAATTCTGAATGTGTATGCACCTGACTAAAAAGCATCTAAATATGTGATACAAAACTTACAAATATACAAGAACAAATAAATAAATTTACTATTATAATTGGATACTTTAAAACCCCTCTATCAGAAATTAACATATCCAGCAGGCAGAAAATCAGTAAAGACATAGCAGAACTCAAAACCACCATCAGTCAATGAGATGTAACTTAGATCCACTAAGCATTTCACCAAACAACAGCAGAAAAAAAAAACTCAAGTTCACATGGAACATTCTTCAAGACAGACCACATTCTGTGCTATAAAGCATATCTTAACAAATTTCAAATAGAAATCATATAGTACCTGCTCTCAGAACACAATGAAATTGAACTAGAAGTGAATAACAGAGAGATATATGGGTAAATCCTAAAATACTTGGAGCTAAACATCTAAATAAGACATGAATCAAAGAAAAAATCTTGAGAGAGAATTTAAAAGTTTGTTTAGTTAAATAAAAAAGAAAAAGAAAATGTTTCAAAATATATAGAACGCAGGGGAATCAGGACCTAGAGGGAAATTTATGGCACTGGATGTATTGGTTGCACCTTTAGCATTGCAGTTTTACTTGAAGATGGGCATGGGTAGTTGTAAATGTGTATTGCTAAGTTCAGGACAATAGAAACATTCATGGTAGAAGTACAAAATGCTACAGTCACTTTGGAGGACTGGTTGGTAGCTTCTTATGAAACTAAACATATTCTTAGCCTAGTATCCACCAATTGTGCTTCTCTATAATGACCCTAATGAGTGGAAACTTTATGTCCACACAAAAACCTGCACACAGATATCTATGGCATCTTTATTAAATTGCCCAATCTTGAAAGCAATCTGGATGTTCTTCAATCAGTGACTGGATAAACTAGTATATCCAGATGTTGGAATATTATTCAACACTTAAAAGAAATGAGTCATCAAACCATGAGGAGACATGGAAGAATCTTAAATGCATATTGCTCAGTAAAAGAAGCCAATTAGAAAAGGCTATTATCCTTTTATTCCAACTATGTAAGATTCCAGGAAAGGAAAAACTATGAAGATAGAAAAATTATCAGTGGTTGCCGTGACTTAGAAGAAAGGGATGAATAGTTGGAACACAGAATTTTGAGGGCAGTGAAACTATTCTGTATGAATCTATAACGGTGAATACACATCATTGCACATTTACAAAAATGTACATCACCCAGAGGGAACACTAATGTAAATTCTGGACTTTAGCTAACATTAATGTGTCTATGTAATTTCTTTGGCTGTGAGAAATATATTACACCAGTATAGATTTTGTTGAGATTGGAGGCAGTGTGTGTGTGTGTGTGTGTGTGTGTGTGTGTGTGTGTGTATGTATGTATGTGTGTAGGGGCAGAAAATACATGGGAAATGTCTGCACCATTGACACAAATTTGCTACGAACCTAAAACTGCTCTTAAATAAAGTAGCTCATGGACTTCAGGAACAAAGGATTCCTGATACAACTTAAAGATTATTCTATTTTCATTCCACTCTCCAAACTCCCTCCATTACTTGAAAAACTTCAATAAAGTCAGAAAACTCGTAAGAAATGAACATTTCTATTGTATTTGGGAAATCAAGCCGAGGACCGCTGTCTGCTACATGTGAGGATGAGAGATGGTGCTTAAAAGTAGCTGCAGGAATTTCGAGAAAAGTTAATTTAGTAAAAGACATAACAAAGTACAACTATAAAGACAGGAGTTTCTCTACCCTTCACCTAGCTACATAAGAATGCCTTGCAGCTAAATAAAGTTAGAAACCTAGCTGGGCATAGTGGCATATGCTTGTAATCCCAGCATTTGGGAGGATGAGACAGGAGGATCCTGGTTCGCGTCCAGCCTCAGCTACATAGTGAGGCAGTCCACAACTTACTGAGACCCTGTTTCAAAATAAAGAATTAAAAATAGGGCTGGGGGTGTAGCTCAGAGGTAGAATGCCCCTAGGTTCAATCCCCAGTACCACGAAAAAAGAAACTTAAAGGTAGCAAAGCTTCGTATTATAAGAATCTACCAAGAACATCATGTGTAACTAAAATCACACACACACACACACACACACACACACACACACACATACACACACACACACACACAACATAATGAGGATAAAGAAAAGTATCAGAAAAAGTCTCAATTTTCACATATATGAAAGTATTTTCCATTTAATAATTATTAAATACATTTTAAAACAATGCTATAAAATGTCATGTTGCCTTTTCATGATATCTTATTGATGTATAGTTTGCAAGAAAACAATGCAAACTTCATATATGTGTAGTCTAATGTATACTTACAAATTAAACTCATATGACCAACATGCACACAAGCATTACCAGCATTACAGAAGGCCCCCTGGTGACCCTTATAGGCACTCTCTCTCAATAGTAACTAATCACTACTTTAACTTCCAAGAGCAGAAACTCATTTTGCCTATTTTCATAACTTTTTTTTGACAAGTGGAAACATAGGGCATGTGTTCTTTTGATTTTTGTCTTTTTTTGCTCAACAATGTATTTGTGATATTCATCTGTATTAAGTCTTTATATATTCTTGTGAAACAGGTTCACCGTAGCCTGGCTGCCAACTTACTCAGGTCAAGGGAGAGAGAACAGCCACATACATGTTACAAAAACCAAGTTTATTAACTTTAGACAGGCAGCAAGAAACAACAGGAGCCTAGGATTTGTCACAACCTGATGTCCCAAGCCTCAGTAAAGCTGCATAGGGCTGATGGAGTCTCGGCTATGTGTGACCTCCTTGCACTACAGCTGACGGATCCTAGAAAGAAGTCTACACTGGCTTCCATACCTTGGGAACCACATCACCCACTGAGGCATCCCATTATAGGGGTTTACTGCTATAGAAACGAGGCTGTTCTAGCCAGTTCCCTCTTATCTCCAGATGTTGCATTTCTATAGTTATTCCTCAGCCGTATAAGCAAAATGAGGGTCTAGGACCCCCTGGAAAACTGTTCTGCAATTTTACATATAAATTTTCTCTCAAATAGGTTTATTGTGAATATTTCCCCTCACTCTTTTGACTTGCTCTTTTACTTTCTTCAGATGCCTTTAGCTGAATAATTCTTAAACATTGACCGACCAACTTATCTTTTTTTTTCTTCTTAAATTTGTTTTGACTGGGTTCAGAAGGTTTTACCACTTTGTGTCAAAGAAATATTCTTCTAGGTTTTCCTATAAACTTGTTATTCTATTATCTTTCATATTTGGACTTGCAACCTACCAGGAATTGATTTTTTTGTATATGAGACAACAGTGATATATATGTAAATATATATATATATATTTATATATTTATATTGTTTACTTTCTTTTTTTTTTTTTTTTTGCAGTACTGGGGATTGAACTCAGGGGCATTCTATCTCCGAGCTATACCCCCAGCCCTATTTTGTATTCTTTATTTTGAAACCGAGTATCACTAAGTTGCAGAGTGCCTCACTAGGTAGCTGAGGCTGGCTGCGAACCCGGATCCTCTGGTCTCAGCCTCCCAAATGCTGGGATTACAAGCGTGCGCCACCACGCCCGGCTTATTGTTTACTTTCAATATAGTAATCTACTCAATCCAGCAATATTTACTGAAAACTTTCTTTTGCTTATGGACATTTGATTTATTCCAGTGTTCAGTTTGGTTTTCCCACAATGCCGCATTGTCATAATTACCAAAGCTTTTTAATAGGTCATTTTATATGGTATCATGACATTCTTATTACCATTGTTTAATTATAGGTCTGTAAATATTTAGAGTATGACTCCTAATTTATTTATTTTTATTAATTACAGGTTTGGCTTTCCTTGTTGGGCATTTATGTTTACAGATAAAATTTAGAATAAGGTCATTAATTTTCATAAGAATTAAAATGAATGGAAAATCTCCTGTTAAATCAACAGGTAGCAAGGGGGAGAACTTACTTTTTGTCTCCAAACACATAGATGTTTAATGACTTTCAATTAATTTAGAAACAGCCAATGTGTTTCTTTGGATTTATTCTTAGGAAGTTAGAGGAATTTGCATTTCTAAGTGTGTTTCTAGTATATAGAAACACACTTGGTTATTGTGTATTGACATTATTTTAATGGCCATTCTAGTCACTAATTAATTCTAATGGTTTGTTTCTAAATTTTCTGTCTATATTAATTTGTCATGTAAATAATGACAGTTTTGTTTCTTTCATTTTGATAATTGCAGTCTATTTTTCTTGCTTTATGGCACTAGTTATGAGTTACAGTACATTTTCTTAAAAAGTATTGACACTAAGAATCATTATCTAATTTCTTATCTGAGGGAAAAGTTTTCACTATCTTAATACTTCTAATGTTTGCTGTGGGATGTATTCTTTATCACATTAAGGTAGTTCCTTCCTATTCTTTTCTCCCATGAATAGGTATTCATTTTATTAAATTACCATATTAGTCTCATATTTTAGAGATATTAGTAGTAACATTATTCTTATGCTTTCCTTTTGTCTCTTTAATATAGCAGTTATATTATGAAATATTTTGATTCAATTTTTTTATCATTCCTATTCCCTGAAAGTGTTTATGATTTATATATGTATATATAAATATATATAACTAAAAATATATATTATGTAAATATATAAATAATATATAAATACATATTTATATATAAGTGAATATATGTATATATATGTATATATATATATATATATATATATATATATATATATATATATATTCCCTCTTGGTCTGGACAATTAACTCTTGAAACCATCTAAGCCTGAAGTCTCCTTGTTGGGGGGTTTTAATAATGAGCACAATTCCTTTAACAGATAAGGAACTAAATATCTGTTAAAAGTTCTTCTGTGATTTCCTTGAGAAATTTAGACATCCAAATTATCGAATTATCAACGTGATTGGCATAATTTCTACATAATATCCTTTTGTTACTGTTTTAAAGCCTCTAAAATCTATAGTTGTTTAATTCATGAACTTGAAGATGGTTGCTATTTTTTTACGTTTATCAATTTTTGTTGTTTTTCAATTTCCCCAATTATTTCAAAGAAAATCTAGCTTTAAAAATTATCTTCTATTTTTAAATTTTTATTTGAGATAATTTTTAAAAATCACATGCAATTGTAAGAAATAATACAGAGAATTCCTGCACTGTTCATCCACTTTTCTCCCATGATAGCATCTTGTCAAACTCTAGAGTTGTACCACACCCAGAATGTTGACATTGATGCAGTCAAGACTCAGAACATCTCCATCACCACAAAGATCCCTCCCGTGGTCTTTTTATAGAAATATGTTTTGTTCTCTCTTGCAAACCACTCTGGTTTTAGCCCTAACAATGCCTTATGTTTTCTTCATTTCCATAGATTTAAAAAATTCTTGGCATATTGTAATTGTACATGATGATGGAATTCAGAGAGACGCATTCATATATACACATAAATAACATTATTTGATCTGTTTCTATCCCAATTCCTCCCCTTTCTCTTTCCTCTCCATCCCCTTCTCTCTTTCCACTACTCTACTTGTGTCTCTCCTAATTTTCCATTTTTGTTACTTTTTTCTCTCTAGCTTCCACATGGAACTCTTGATTTTGTGAGTCTGGCTGATCTCCCTTAGCATGATACTCACTAGTTCCATCCGTTTTCCTGCAAATTATGTGATTTTGTTGTTTTTTATGGCTGAGTAAAATCCCACCACATATATGTACCACATTTTAATTATCCATTAATCTTTTGACAGACATCTAGGTTGATTCCATAATTTGGCTATTGTGAATTGTGCTGCTATAAACATGGGTATACATGTATCATTATATTATCCTGGCTTTAATTCTTTTGGAAAGAGATCATGGAGTGGTATAGCTGAATCATATAGTGGTTGCATTCCTAGTCTTTTGAGGAACCTCCATACTGATCCCTATAGTGGTTGTACTAAATTTTCAGTCCCATCATCAGTGTGTAAGAGTTCTTATTTCCCCACATTTTCTCCAGCAATTATTATTATTTGTGTTCTCTTCTAAGAGGAGTTAGATGGAATCTTGTGTGGTTTTGATTTGCATTTCACTGATTGCTAATAATGTTGAACTTTTTTTCATACGCTTATTGGCCATTTGCATTTCTTCTTTTGTGAAGTGTCTATTCAGTTCAGTTGCCCATTTTAAAATTTTTTAATATTAGGTTTTTTAAATATTCTAAATATTAGTCTTCTATCAGAGGAGTAGCTGATAAAGATTTTCTCCCATTCTGTAGGCTCTCTCTTCAGACTCTTTATTACTATTATTCTTAGTAGTAGTAGTACTGCCTAGAAACTTTTAAATTTGGTGCTAGCACATTTATTGATTCTCAGTTGTATTTCCTGAGCCTTGGGGGGCAGTCTTATTAAGGAAGTCTCTACCAGTGCCTATATGTTAGAGAGTTGATTCTATGCCCTCTTCTAGTAATTACAAATGATCTAACTTCTAGGTCTTACATCTATCTTGAGTTGACTCTTCTTCAGGGTAAGAGATTGGGGTCTAATTTCATTCTTCTGTATGCAGATATTCAGTTTTCCCAGCACCACTTGTCGAAAAGGCTGTCTTTTCTCCAGTGTTTGTTTTTGGATCCTTTGTCAAAAATCAGTTGGTTATAAGTGTGAGGATTTGTCTCTGTATCTTTTAGTGCATTGGTCTATGCATCTAATTTTGTGCCAATATCATGCTTTGTTGTTGTTGTTGTTATTATACCTCTGTAGTATAAGTTGGAATAAAATATTCTGATGCCTCCAGCATAGCTCTTATTGCTCAGACTTTTAACTATTTTTGGTCTTTTGCACTTCCATGTAAATTTTAGAACTGTTTTATATTTTAATTTGAATATCCAAATATCTTAGTGTTCATCACTAAGATATAGAAAAGCAATTGCTTCATGTTTACCTTGTATCCTGCCACCCTGAGGAAGTTACTAATTAACTCTAAGAGATTATTTTAATATCCATGGAAAATATGCATTTCAAAATGTCTGCTGTAAAGATTCTTCAAAATTAAAAAATAAAACCCTGAATTGCTCTATATCAAATAAAAATACAGGGAAAATCTCTGAATCCGAAGGATCTATTGGAGACTCCAATAAAACATTAAATAAACAGTACCAATTTTCACCAACTATTACCTGATAGATATTAAAGAAAAATAAAACTCTTGGATATTCTTCATGAATAGACAAACAAAAATCCCTAGCAGAATATTAACATAACAGATTCATAATTATATAAAACAATAAACAATGACTAAGTGCAGTATATTTCTAAAATGCAGAGTTGGTTTAACATCCAAGAATCTTTCATTGTAATTTATTACAAAAGTAGAACAAAGTAAATACTTTATATCATAATCTCAAATGATGCAGGATATTAATTTGAAAAAATCAACAAATGTATGTGATAAAATGTTTGAACAAATTAGCCATAGAAAATGTGATGGTATTGTATCGTGTCAACTTGATCGTACCCTCTTGTATTTATCCAAATTCTTTTTCCTATGTTTCTAGCTACATGGGGCCCACCAGAGACACTTATGCATAAGATTTGGAGGCTGGTGTTGAAACAGTCACCATTTTTTCCTTGTGCTAGGAGGGTAGGAGCAGACTCTCATAGCTAGCTCTGTTGACACGCCATTAGAGCAGGGCAGCAGCCAGATCTGCCATTGCTTCGCCTTCCACTAACCTCCCTGCAGCTTCATTGACTCCTGGCCCAGGAGTGTGTCTAGCTCTGTAGTAAAGGGCATCAACTTTCCCTGCAAGACACCCACCCCACCAAGGTTTATAACCGAAAACCTACATGTGATCCCTTCCTTCCTCATAGGTCCATGTTGGTCCTCTTTTAGATTCATCTCTCTTCTTTAAATTAATGTCATATTGGCTTTGATCTTCAGCATTAGGTATTTAGATATAAAGACAGCATTACAGAAACTGCTTGAATGCCCCCACTATTGCATATGATCAGTTTTTTGAGATAGATAGATAAATAGATGGGCAGACACAGATACATAATCTATAACTAACATCCTAAGAATAAAAAATTGAATATGTTCCAAGTTCAAGAATAAGAGAAACTGTTCACTCATAACTTCTGTTCAGTGTTTGACTAAAATCCTAGAGATTAAGAATTTTAAATAAGCCCACATAAAGAAATAAAAGCCATACTTATTGAAGATAAAGATATAAAAAGTGCCAATAATCCCAAGTGGCATGGTTCTTTAGAGGTAGAAACCTCTAAAGAACATACACAAAAAGATACTAGAATAAGTAAGTTTAAAAACTATATGGGATTTAAACTAAACCAAGCAAGAGTGCATTAAATATATATGACTCTTCTGAACTCTAGAAAATACAAATCTAATCTATCCTGACAGAGCAAATTAATGATGACCTGAGGTTGAACTCTGATGTGGGTTTGATTAGCAAGTGTCACAAGAGTATCCAGACTCACGGTTATTCACACAGCCAGCTGCCTTTAAATTGAATTTAAAAAAAATTATATGACCTTGAATAAGACATGTGATGTCTTTGGATAAAGAGTTAAATATGCAAAAGTAGAATTTAGGTATTTGATAGTACCTAGAGACAGTAAGATCCACAGGGCTCTTCAGTAGAATGTCCTGTGATAATGTAAATGTTCTACAGCTGCACTGTTCCAAGGAGCAGCCACAAACTCCTTGCGGCCAGTGCAAACTTTAAAGGTGTCCACTGCAACTGAGGAGCTGATGTTTAGCGTGATTTCATTTTAGTTACACTCAAACAGCCATATGTGGCTACTAGCTACTCTCTTGGACAGTCTAGCATAACGTTCTTTTCGCCCAAATCTACTCTTCTAGGATTCAATCACTATACCCAGAAGTAAAAGAAAAGTCACCTTCTAAAATAAGTCACCTCAGAGTTTTAATTGCTTTATTATCTGCAGCTTCAGTTAACAGCCTATGCTTCAGTGTGAGTTACAGGTGACATGATACACCTGAAGAGCAGGTTGTGAATGTTTTCACTACAAGTGAGCAGCTCTAATTGACGAGTGTTTGATTTTTGACTCTTGCATGTGTCATCCCACATATGGATCACATCTTAGCAAGTGTAGTTTTCAAGCAGTAACAATGGGGATGCCACGGCAAGTAGACAAGAACAGTGGTATTAAATCATTTTCAGAGAAGAAAGTGTCACTCGCATTTGGGTGAGCACCACCTGTTTGGCTTAGTGACAGAATTTTTGATGGTTCTCTTGAATTTGCTCATTCCTGAAAGTTAGTGCATTAAGACTCTCCCCTCCCCCATTCCATAAATTTGAAAATTTTCTCCTTCTATACAACATTTAAAGATACATACAGTGTTCTTAAAAAGTAACTGCTGCTAGGCACAGGGCAGGGGTGGGGAAAGAACCTGTAATCCTGCTACTTGGGAGGCTGAAGCAGGAGGATTGCAGGTTTGAGGCCAGCCTTAGAAACTCAGCAAGACTCTGTTTCAAAAAGTTAATAATAATTTAAAAAGCTGGATGTAGTTGAACACACCGGTAATCCTAGTATGTGGGAGGCTAAGATAAGAGGACCACAAGTTCAAGACCAGCCTCTGCAACTTAATGAGGCACTGCTTCAAAATAAAAATAAAATAGACATGACAAGGGATAAAGCTCAGAGGTAGAATGCCCCTGGGTTCAATTCTCAGTACCAAAATAAATAAATAAATAAATTAACTAAAATAAAAAACAACTCACAAAGCAAGCAAACAACAACAATGAGAACAAAAACAATACTGGAAGATGATATTCTGTATTTTTCTTGAAGTATGAAATCAAAACATGAGTATAAGTAATTAATGTAACAGGCCTGTAACTATTCACCTTGTAAATAGAGGGAACAATGATACTATAAGAGTTCCTAGAAAAATCTACAATGTTTCTTACTATCATTTATGATCTGATTCATCCTTAAGAAATGTCTTATCATGTACACAGGGCAATTTTAAATTATTCTTTCACTGTGAAGAAAAGTCTGAACATATTGCATAGCTATTTAAGTTCTCTGTGTGACCGTCTATGAAATTAAGTGTTCACATCATGATGACATGTAATAGATGATAGCTTGGACACCATGTGAAGTGACATATCCGGGGTCTCTTGGTCAAATCTGTACCTTCTCTTTGGGAGACATGTTGAGCACGTTTGCACGCTGATACAACCAAAGTCACAGAGGAAAGCGGAACTTGGATAATGTCATCTAACCAAACAGTTTGCAAGTATATGTGGATAAAGACCCCCTTTTCTTTGAAACACTTACTAACCCATTCCATGTTTAATGGTTTGACATACAATTGGGGAAAAAGCATCATAGAAGCTCCATTCATTTTCAATGTGAATTACAGTATTCCCCTTAGTATCCATTCAAATTTAATTGAGATAAATGATGGTGCAAACTCTATTTTCCTAAGTTTGTAAGTAGCTTTTACATAAGATATCTCTTCTTATATTTAGTGAAAATGGATTCCAAGAAAAACATTTTTTGGATTGGAACTTCAGTGTCTTTATTTTTATTTTTTAAATACTTCTTTTTTGGTGCATTGTAATTACACATCATATTGAAAAATAGAGTGATAATAATACAGATACACACAACACTTGTATGTCTACCCTCAGATCCTGCTCCCTCCCCTCCTCTTCCCCATACAAACCACGGAGATTGGGATTGGTAATTTCATACATGTACCTAACATTATTTAAACTGCTCCCTTCCTTGCGTCTCTATCCTCCCTCCATCGCTCCAGTGGAGTCTCTTTTGTTAACTAATTTCTCTCTGACTTCCACATATGAGAGAAAACAACCATTTGCTTTCTGAGACTAGTTAATCCCACTTTGTAAGTGAGTGGAATTAAACCCCAGCCTCTCACCCTACACAAGTGTCAACTCAAGATGAACCAAAGACCTAAGGATTAGACAAGGAACTTTGCAATTACTAGAGGAGAGCATAGAACTAACACATAGGTACCAGTAGAAACTTCTTCAGTAAGACCCCTAAAACTCAGGAAGTTTAAGTGAGAATTAATAAACGGGATGGCATTAAATTAAAAAGCTTTTGCACAGCAAAGGAAACCATCAAGAATCTAAAATAATCTTATGTGAGTATCATTCCTTTGAAAATTTGATGCTATTCTTATATGCACATAGACTTATGCATATGTATATACTATAGTAAAACATAGGATATGAGGCTTTATTTTATAGATGAATGTTTCTGTGCATTATTAATTGATTGAGGTTTCCTTTTGACTGACATGTTCAAACAAACAAAAGGCATGCTGCAGAGAGCCAAGCCACAGGTCTTCCCCTGATTTCTGATTTTCTAGTTAATGTGCTTGGCCAAGCGAATTAATCTCTCTAAGCCTCATTTTAGCAAGCAAAACAAGAAAAATTAATTTATGCTTTTTACTGCTCTAAAAAGAATTAATTTATACTTGTTACTGCTCTAAAAAGAATCTCAGCTTACATATATATGATATGTATATATGATATGTAACCTCAGATTCTTTTTAAAGCAGTAACAAGTATAAACATATATATGCATATGTGTGACACACATATGCATATATATTATTTGTGTAATATGTATAAGAAATAACTACATTATTACATATAAGAAAAATTGAAGTGGATAGAGGGAACACAGTGGTACAAAGGAAAAAATAAAAGTAAGGCTGAGGAGAATTGGATCAATTAATCTTTATGAATGTTCTTTGCACAATATTCTAGAATTGTATGTTTGAAAATGAATGTACAATTTATTTTATTTGGGCTTTTCTACTGGCTCTCTGTTTTCATGCCTTTTCAGTATAGCATCTAGTGACTAAATAAATATGCTATAAAATGCATCTTTAAAGAAAATTACATTCTGAATTTATTTAAATCAGAATATATTTTAGGGGAATTGTTTTCAGGACTCGAGAGGAATTAAATAAAACTGCAATATTTAGGAATTTACTTTGTATCTTCGAATATTAAATGTTTATTCCACACTGGTTGTAAATG
The DNA here is from genome assembly GCA_004027655.1 of Graphiurus murinus. Classification (NCBI taxonomy): domain Eukaryota; kingdom Metazoa; phylum Chordata; class Mammalia; order Rodentia; family Gliridae; genus Graphiurus; species Graphiurus murinus. Next base: position 39,607 of record PVLC010003171.1, read on the forward strand.
TACATGCACGTTCAAATTCTGCATTTGATTAATATGTATTTTACTGAGTCTTCGTTGCTTTGTAATTACTCTCTGTTTTGGCCAAAATTACTCTTTTAGAACATAGATTTTAAAATGAAGTTTAATATCTCATTTGTCTTCCAGCTTTCTTCCTTCATTATATTGACTATTCATTTTAGGAATGTTTTGCTGAAGATGGTCTAGTTGTCTGAATTGTTTTCAGTTCATCACTTGTTGCTTTTATGCTTTATTATATTTATTTAGAGGAAATATACTCTCTGACATTTTTTATGTATTTTTGAGCCAGTCTTTTTAATGTGATAGAACAGGATGGTAAATACAACTTATGCTTTCTGCATTTCTGGTTGTACTGGGGTGGCTGCCTGGGTGTGTGTGCTGGAATCATGGGGTAATTCAGCATATTTGAAAGGAAGAATGTTATCAATTAGCAGTGTACTAGTATTAGACAGGGATCTTGTAGCTCCTGCATTACTCTGTATTTGCTCCCTCTGTTCTAGTGTTTCAAAAATGCTGTTACTATTTTTTTCCACAGTGTTTTGTGTGGTAATAATATTTTGCTGGGATTATATATTCCATGATTAAACAATGAGAATGATCATGTGCTTTCATGAATTTTTTAACATTTCATTAAACAATATGGAAAGTAGGAAAACTCAAATAGTTCCAAGTTATCCTCTTTCAACAATGGTAATAAAATTTACAAAGTATTTTTCTATTTATAATTTGGAACTTGGTCAGTTTTTACTTTGGGGGAGTGATGGAGAGAACACATATATTAAATGTTATCAACCAATTGCAGTTTACTAAATACTAGTCCCTGTGCCAAGTGATTAACATGTAAACTGTAACATTTAACTCTCACAAAGACATTTTAGAAATTCTAGGGAAAAAAACCAGACATGTAGAGATTACTTAATTTGACCAAACTGTAATTGCATCAGGGCAAGGAAGACACATATATACAGCACACAGACATACACACAATATATACACAGACACAACACACAGGCAAGCTTACACACACACAGTCCTGCTATTGTACCCTTGATAAATACCCTACAGTTTTCCTCCCTATCATATCTACTGTAGCACAAGTAAAAGTAATTATAAAATACATATATAAATTTACTGTGGGATATTTGATTAGTACATTTTCATGACTGGAAGGAATTAAACTTGTTGGAAAATAGTTGATAGAAAAAGAAACTGTAGAGTTCCAAAATGAGGAATGAGCATTTACAGTGATGAAAATGATCTCTGGTTTTAAAATCTTTTCACATATCTTTACCTTTTGAGAATATAATGATCAGATTAAAAGAAGTTAGGTCTACTGAAATGCAGAGAATCACATAGATTCTTTTTGTGTTTTTATAATGAAAGTGCATATAGATTGGGACTTAGATTAATTCAATTTTGGGTACATTTTACAGATATGTTATGTTTAGTACATAAAACAGATTTCTGTAGTATTTTAGAGATGTTGATATAGTGTTAGAAAAAGAGTGAATTCTAGTGGTTTTTCAGTAAAATTTTTTAAAGGATTAAACCTTGTATTATAGGACAAAAAAACTCCATATATTATTTCCATATGTTAAAATATGAGCAAACTATATTAGAAAACTTCCTAATTTTTCAAACTAGATAAGAAACTTTTCCTTACCCCAATTTCCATTCTTAGGGGTCAGTCCCATAGAAAGTCAGGACTCCTAAAATGATTTTTTTGTTTGTGGTACTGGGGATTGAACCCAGGGGAGTTCTACCTCAGAACTACACCCCAAGCCATATTATACTTTATTTTTTATTTTGAAACAGGGTTTCACTAAGTTGCCGAGAGTCTCACTAAGTTACCAAGGCTGGCCTTAAACCTGCAATCTTCCAGTTTGAGCCTCCCAAGTACTGGGATTACAGGCATGCACACTGTGCCCAGCTCTATTTGATTACCATTAATTCCTTGCAATGGTTTTCTTTATAGATAAACAAATTGTGGTCCAAATAGTTTAATCATTGATCAAAGATGACAGACATTGATGGTGGCTGCCCCAGTTCTAGAATGATTACTACAGTGGAGTTTCCTGGAAACCTGTTCTGCAGTGTGAGTAGCAGGCACAAGAAATTCAGTCACATTAGAAGAGACCAGAAGGCAAACAAGGGGACAACTGATTCAAGGATGTTACAGAACATTTCCAAAAAGGAGGAACGTCATAGGTCATTGTGTGTAGCTCCGTGATCCATTTTCTCTGAGATTATTTAAAGCAGAAGAAGAGCCAGGCATGATGTCAGACGACTGTAATCCAAGTACTTGGGAGGCTGAGACAGGAGAATCACTGGTTTGAAGCCAGCCTCAGCAACTTAGCTATTCCCTCTTTGTAAATACATATGTAAGTGCATACGTATATACATACATGCATACATACATACATAAATGGCTGGGGTGTAAATTGAGCATATAATGCCCCTGGTTTCCATCCCAAGTACAACGTGCAAACAAATAAAACCAGAGCAGAAAAACAAGAAAACAAACAAAAAAGCCAAAAGAAGAGAAATATAATATGCTAAGACTAACTATAAGAAATAAAGGTCTGGATATTGTATAGGAAGCTTTAAAACTAATAAGATAACTAAGACATGAAAAGCACATTTTAAAGTAGTGGAAAGATCTCTTCTTCCTGGATATGAATATTAAATATCATAAGGAAGTATTTCTTATGAAACTATGTCAGTTCAAATGATTAGCAGGGTATGCACACACTATACTACAGAATAATGGATAGGTAGATAAATAAATGATAGATGAATGAATGACAGATAGATAAATGATAGCAGATAGATAAATAGAGATAGATGACAGGTAATAGATGGATAGATGATAGATAAATGGTAGATAGATAGCTGATAATAGATAAAAGATAGCTAGATGATACATAATAGATTGTAGATAACAGCAGATGGATAGATGATTGATAGATAGATTAGATAGATAGATAAGCCTGGATTATTTTATGTGTGCATACACAGTCACAAAAAATCTCTGGAAAGGTGCACACCAAATATTAATCACAGTTATATTTAAGAATTGGGAATTTAGAAGCATTTTTGAACTGTGATTTAGCACACCCCATGTCCTGGCTGATTTTTTAAAGTAGTAATTATATATCATTTTTACCATACAATTTCATATTAAAGTGAAATTTGTAGTAGAATAAGCTCAATATAATTCATGCTACCTTTTTTATCCCTCTTGTTTTCTGTTTAGGTTGAGTTTAGTAGTGACATAAAAGTCGGATTTTTTTTTTCCTGGCAGGAATTAATTATACACAGGAAAAGGATGTGAGGCTTAGGAAGCTGAATGCTGATAGAATATGGACAAAATTTATGCAGAACAAAGATGCAATCATTTTTCAAGCTCCTCCCCCCCTCCCCGCCATTTTGCAAACAAGCCAATGGTCAAATGATTTTATTATATCTCAAGACTCTCACAAAAATAAGGAGAATTTTGATAATTTCAACTTTTTTTGTGTGTGTGGTACTGGTGATTGAACTCCGAATTCTACCTCCGAGCATTCTACCTCCGAGCTACACCCCCAGCCCTATTTTTTATTTTGAAACAGGGTCTCACTAAGTTTTGGAGTGCCTCACTAGGTAGCTGAGGCTGGCCACGAACCCGGATCCTCCGGTCTCAGCCTCCCAAATGCTGGGATTAAAAGTGTGTGCCACCACACCTCGCTGGTAATTTCAACTTTTTAAAAAAATACTTTTGTTGTGTGTGCTGGGGATTGAACTCATGGGCATTCTACTTCCGAACTTCACCCACAGCCCTTTTTATTTTATTTTTTTTTAAATTTTGTAATAAGGTCTTGGTAAATTGTAGAGGGGATCCTCAAATCTGCAATCCTCTTGTCTTGTAATCCTCCCACGTACTAGGATTATAGACATGTGCCACCACACCCGGCTACGATAATATCAATATCTTTGGGAAAACTTATACAATTGACATGGGAAGTCCTTACTATGTAGAGTCCCCTGTGTCTCTCTGTGTACACAGGTATCTTCTCCCTTTGCATCATTATTTATTAAACATTTTTTTTTAATGCTCAGTTTTGCATTTTTACTTACTCCCCTAGTTTGGTCCTCAGCAGTAGGCAGAACAAAAACTCGCCCAAAGTTGACCACATCCTAATGCTCAGAGCCTGTGAATACATTATCTTCTAATGACAAAGCGCAGCTGAAGCTGTGCATGGCTTCCTGGTTTCTAATTGGCTGACTTTTTGATAATATGGAGATTATTCTGGACTATCCAGGGGCTGGGGCCCAGGGTAATAACAAGGGTCCTTAAATTAGAAGATAGAAATGTCCACTTTCTGACTTCCACAAGAAGACAAATGAATTGATGTTATCTTAAGCCACTGTGGGAAATTTATGTCAGTGATAGAAAACTAAAATACCAACCAAGAAAACAGTCTCAGTCCTCTGTATGGGAAGGGGGGGGAGAGAAACAATTGGGGGGGACCAAGTGCTGTGTGCATGTATGTCAATGTCAACATGATTTACATTATGATGTGAGATGATGATGCACCAGTAAAACTACATTAAAAATAAAAAAGAAAACATAGTCTATCCATTGACTCCAAGCTCATTCTTCACCACAACACTCCTACTCTCAAGGCCGGTCAGAATCTCTCCCTTGAATTCTCAGACTCCCATCCAATTCCATGTTGATTTCTATTTTAGTGTCGTGATTGGAGAAGAGTTTGAGGGTTTGTTCTCATTTGTCTAAGGCTCCACCTGTAATCTCTTTAGTCTCCGTGATGACTGATCTCATTCGGTGGTGCTATAAAATACATCAATTATGGACAGCTGATTTCTGCGTGCACATAATATCCTTTTTTTTTTTTTTTTTTTTTTGGTACTAGGGATTGAACCCAGGGCATTCTACCTCCAAGCTATACTTGCTATACTTCCAATGCTTTTCATTTTTTATTTTGAAACAAGTTCTCACTAGGTTGCTGAGGGCCTTGCTAAATTGCTGAGCCTGATCTCGAACCTACAATCCTCCTCTCTTCCTCCCTCAGCTTCCCAAGTATTGGGATTACAGGCATGTGCCACCATGCCTGACTAAGCATAATTATTTTTAAAATATAATTAAATAATTACATATACATATATAAGCATATTTATATATTTGCATACACACGCACATTTTCCTAGAGCCATCTTGTAGCTAATGTTCACTGTATTTACCATGTCCCAGGTTTCGCTATTCTCCTAGGAACTGATTTCATCTGCGATTTGAATCAACACTATGAGGTAAATACTATAATTGTTGCCATCAGTATCATTGCCATCCTTCCCTTCTTATTTATTAGGGGACTAAAGGGGAGCTCAGAGGAGTTGCTGAATTGCAGGCCGACTCTAAGGCGGTTTGCTTCACCGTCTTGTTTCAGTCTTGGCTGTCTGCCTCCTGAGCCGGAGCACTTAATCAACACCCCCTGACAGCTCTTCAATATGTCCATACGAAAAAGTCCACCCTCATAAATCACCTACAACGCGGCAAGAGGAGGCCTTAGCTAAAAATGCTAAGGCAATCATACCCCAAATGACGGGCCCGGTCCCGGGAGCCAATGAGCACTGAAACCAAGTCCCTGTAAGGTGGAGAGCTATTTCCGGATTGCCTCTGGCCTGGGATTGTAGGGGATGGTTCCCTCCTGCAAGAGATGCATTGGCCCATTAATGAAGACAGACAATCACATCATACACAGAACTCCCTTTTTTTTCTAGCGGGAATCTAAGAGTTCACTGAGCAGGGTCTTAAGACGACATCTAATTGTCTCTAGAGGAATGGTGGCTTGTCCTTGGTTGACACTGCTCCAGAAACACAGGAACATAAGGACCCACCTAGCGGTGGTAGTGGACACGGCTCACACCACACTCCTTAGTGGAGTCTGTTGCCCCAGGCTGAGGCCGGGATCCTAGTGTGCTGCCATTGAACAATGACTGACGGGTGGGGAGACCAAGCCCCTAAAGTCTGCCTCCTGCATGCATCTATCTCTCTTGGGAGTCTGTCTCTCGGGAATTTAAGCAGAGATTGTCTGCTACATTTTTTTTTTTCTTAAATTTTATTCATAGTGGTGAGAGCACTTTACATGAAACCTACCCTTTTTTTTTTGGTGGTGGTGGTGGGGGAATGAACTCAGAGGCATTATTCTACCTCTGAGCTATACTCCCAGGCCTAACTTATGTTTATTTTGAAACAGGGTCTCGCTAGGTTGATGAGAGTCTCACTACTTGCTGAGGCTGTCCTCGAACCTGTGGTCCTCCTGTCTCAGAAACCTATCCACTTAACAAAATTTGTAAGTGTATGGTATGATTTTGTTGATCATAGATAGAATGCTATACAGAGGATGTCTTTTTGTGTGTGTGTATGGTACTTGGGATTGAACCCAGGGGCATTCTACCTCTGAGCTACAGCCCCAGTCCTATTTTTTATTCTTTATTTTGAAACAGGGTTTTGCTAAATTGCAGAGGGCCTCACTAAGTAGCTGAGGCTGGCCGAAAACCCGGATCCTCCTGTCTCAGCCTCAGTACTGGGATTACAAGTGTGCACCACCACACCCGGCTCACAGAGGATCTCTTGGGCTATTCACCTTGTTAACTTGATGTCCGCTGATTAGCAACTCCTCGTTTCTCCCTCCCCTAATCCCCAGTAACCTTCATTCTACTCTTTTATTCTATGAACTTGGCTATTTTAAGTGCTTGGAAGAAGTTGAGCCATACAGTATTTGTTTTTCATGTTACTGAAGGACATGCCATTTTTAAGTTTCTTAAAACTAAAATAGCCCAAACTCCTCATGCTGGTTTAGCACTCTTCTGGGTAAATATAATTTCTCTTATTCAGAAAAGATTTGTGGGTGCTCATAGATAGCACTGAAATAAAATAGAAATAATTTTGTTTTACTGTTTTAGTCACCAAATGATAGAGTGTTGAATGATCTTATACAGTCATACAATTATTTAAGTATAATAGATACGGCAATTATTAACATGTTGCTAATTCAAATTATAGCATAATGAAGACAACTGTAATTTGAAGCATTCACGTTCACAAGTTTGTCTTATGCATCTTCCTTGGGAATGTAAATTCTATTCACATTATAGTGATAGGTGATAAAATTTTAGAACTGACAAATCTTTAACAACAAATGATAAATAATTAACATGCTTTTTTAATGAATTAACAGCTATGACTCAGTAAGCATAATACTTTTGTGCCTTACACAAAATAGTCATTCAATAAATGTTTATTATTATGAGTACCGAACAGCATATTATTGTGCGAGTTATCTAATTTTAATATAAAGTTGACCCTGTGCTATATGTGTAATTACAGCAGCTTTATATATGAGGAAGCTGAGCCTTTGTGAGATTAAGTAACTTGACCAGTATTACACAGAAGAGCCATTCAAATTTATTTGGGTTCAAATAATGTGTTCATTTCTGTTGCATCAGATAAAATCTTCCCAATAGGTTACATTATTTTAAAAATATAAATTATTTTCATTCCATTTTCTCTAGACCCACTCTACAGCAGATAGAGAAGGGAAACAATGATAAAACAATTAGAAAATTCAAAATATAACCCAATCAAGAAATGGGCAATTGAACTAAAAAGATACTTCACAAAAGAAGAAATATAAATGGCCAATAAATACATGAAAAAAAGTTCAACATCATTTGCAATCAAGGAGATGTAAATCAAAACTACACTGAGATTCTATCTAACTCCAATTAGAATGGCAATGAATCATCAAGAAGTCAAACAAAGGTAACTGCTGGTGAGGATGTGGAGAAATAGGAAGTCTTACACACTGTTGGTGGGATTGCAAATTAGTACAACCTTTATGGAGATCAGTGCACAGATTCCTCAGGAAACTGAGAATGGATCCACCATATGATTAGACTATACCACTCCTGGGCATCTTTCCAAAGGGAGAAGTCAGAACATTATAGTAATATATGCATATGCATGTTTATAGCTGCATGATTCCCAGTAGCCAAATTATGGAACTAACCCAGGTATCTATCAACAGATGAATGGGCTACAAAATTATGGGATATACACACAATGGAATTCTACTTAACAATAAAGAAGAACAAATTATGTTATTTGTAGGGAAATGGGTGGACCTAGAGAACATTATGTTAAGTGAGATTAGCTGATCACAGAAAGCAAAAGGGCATATGTTTTCTCTAATAAGTGGAAACTGGAGAGTAATCAGGATACGAAAGGGACTTTAGATAATGCAGGAAAAACTCCAGTGGAGTGAGGGAGCGGGAGAATTATGAAGGAATCACTTCCTTTGACATTATGTTCCTGTGAGAATACAGGTCACTCAATATTGTGGGGGGGGGGGGAGGGGGACGGGGAGGGGGCCGGGGAGTGCCGTATGCTTGTATGACACCAAGTGCTGTGTGCATGCATGTATGTCTCTATCACTGTGAACCACATTAGGATGTGAGACTGTAATGTATCAATAAAAGTATAAAAATGCATGCCTTAGAGAAGACAAACTTCTCTGGGTGTGCTCATGCAGGCAGAGATTACCCTTTCCTCTTTAGATTGAAAATGTATAACCCTTCAGTCAGCAAATATGTTTGAAAAGGCATTTTTTTTACAAGAAAAGAAAATCATGTTTGTTTTCTTACTTTTAATTGTGTGCAAAAATAGAACAGTCTATGCTCCTATATTAGTCAGAATTCTTTGGAAAAAAAGACTTGCCCTTTCTTCTCTAATTTATTTATGTATTTGAGCAGTTGTTGACATCCTTAGAGACTCGTGAATATTTATTTTATACTTTGGGTTATAATCGAATACTGCACTATTTGCTTATTTTTGTTCAAATGGTTCTGAGTTTTGACCATTGGGAGTTTTTTTGTGTTGGTTTCAATATCCTTTTGACATGGTCCATTCTTTCCTTTGTTTTTAACACTTCCTTACATTTTGGTACTACATCACCCTCCAGGCCCATCTTGCATATTTTCTATCCCAGTCTTAGAATTAGCTATTTCTCTAAGGAGCTGTCATTCCTCTTATGAGAGAATGGGATTTAAAAGCCAAGATTTAAATGGTATGAGTTTTCATTTCCACTGGGATGCTGTTGATTCTAGGCCCTATTAACAAACAGAAGTAGTGACATATACTTATATATTAATATGTATATATAAATGTAATATATGTTATACACCATACTAACATGTTAAAATGCTAAGAATATGTTAATGTATTTAGCTGTGTTCACACAATATCTACAATTATTTCTGTATCTATACATCTCTGTGTGTGTGTGTGTGTGTGACTATGCGTGTGACTGTGTGTATGAGTGTGATTACCAGATTCTATTTTTCTCTTCTTCCTTTGTCTAACTTTCTTCTGTGGAAAGGAATAGTTTCTATTGTGAGATCTTCAGTTTGCTTATTTATTTCCTAGGTAACATGTGTCCTTTATTTCTGGCTAATTTTAAGACCCTATTTTTAACTCTCTTTTTATTCATGCCTTGTAACTGTACATCAGAGTGAGGTTCGGTGTGATAGAAACATGTTTTCTTCCACATCAGCCCCACTTTCTCCCTCTCTCTGTACATGTTATTGAAATTAGTGTTGATGATTTTGTGTATGTGCTTCCCATTATTTGAACTCTTTCCTTCATCAACTCTCTTCCTCCTCCCCTTAATTCGCTTTCACTATCTTATCAGTCTCTTTTTTCATTTATCCAAAGTCCCTTTTGTTTCTCACTTTCTCTCTAGCTTCCACATATGAGAGAAAACACAACCAATTGCTGTCTGAGATTGTCTGTTCTCACTAAGCATAATATTCTCTAGTTCCATTCATTTTCCTGCAAATGACATATTTTTCCCTTTTTTATGGCTGAGTAAAATTCCATTGCGTGACTATATCATGGTTTCTTTATCCATTTGTTTGTTGGTGAACACCTAGGCTGGTCCCATGATTTGGCTATTATGAATTGTGCTGCTCTAAACATAGATATGCCTTTATCACTATAATATTCTGACTTCAGTTCCTTTGGAAAGTCATCAAGGAGTGGTATAGTTGGGTCTTATGGAGGTTCTCTTACCAGTCTTCTGAGGAATCTCCACTGATCTCTATAGTGGCTGTACTAATTTGCAGTCTCACTAACAGTGTAACATTTCCTATATAAGATTCATTTTTGCCCTTGTATTTTAGCAATTTGATTATTTAAGTGTCTTGGTTTGTTTTTCATTAAATTTTTCTTCTTTGATGTTCATCAACATTTTAATGTGTTTTTAGTTTTATTAAACTTGAAAAACAAGTCATCTCTTTTGGAGAAGGTAGAAAGGAAGGAATTGAAGAAATAGAGTTGATTTACAATGTCGTCTGTGCTGTTGTCAAGGTTTTAACTTTCTGTGATTCATTTGAATGGATGCCATTTTTCTATCCTCAAGTTCACTCACCTTTTCTTCGGCAATAGCTACAGAAGTTCTAGTTTTCTTTTTTTCTCATTTCCTTTATCCTAATATTTGAATATTCTCTGACTTCCAACTTCTGAATGCAGATATTTGACAAAAGAGCATTATTTTTATTCAGTGGTTTGAGAGAAAGACCCTCTAATATTTTCTAGAAAAAAAAAATGTTCAAATGACCCAGAAGAACCATGATCACATTCACTAACTGGCAGTGATGTTCTGAATGGACTGTGAACTGAGGAAGATAGTGATCACATATGCAGTATGTGAAAATAAAAGTTTTCTGGTAAAAAAAAAAAAAGTAATAGCATTATCTATTCTGGTTGTGAAACCCATGTAGACTTTCCTTGAAAAGTGAACACATGAAAATCTCAGCTGGAGATTTACTAAAAAATAAAAACAAAACCCAAATTACATATAAAGGTTATGAGCTTTCCATACTGTTTTTTCTTCAGAGACCTTCAGCCCTTGAATGTGCATTCTCCTAAGACAAAATTCATGGAAGGAGATGACAAATACCAGAGTGAAGGTTGTCTCAGTTCAATGACTATGAACAGAAAAGAACTGTTATAATATTCATAAGTCAAAGTTACACTGAAAAAGGAGAGATTTTTTCTTAAAAAGCAGAACACAACACTTTATAATGCATCAAACTACAGAAATGATTTATATTCAATAAGTCTAGTTGTGTTTTATAAGTAAAGATAATATAAGACCTTGTATAAATGGCATTCTTGATGTACTTGGAGAAAATAAATGTTTAATGCTGTTAAAGCATACAATTTAAGGACAGTTTTTTTAAAGATTTTTGCTCTTTGTCTCTTAAAATAATAGAACATTATTTTCTGTTAAATAACAATTTTATATGCATTTTCTAAAAACAGATTAATGAAAAGTAAACAATAAGATTAAATCAAAATAAAATGATTCATATAATGAATAAAATTATGCTCAAAATAATTGATAGCCGGACATGGCGGCGCACACTTGTAATCCCAGCATTTGGGAGGCTGAGATACGAGGATCCAGGTTCAAGGCCAGCCTCAGCTACGTAGTGAGGCACTCCGCAACTTAGTGAGACCCTGTTTCAAAATAAAGAATAAAAATAGGACTGGGGATGTAGCTTGGAGGTAGAATGCCCCTGAGTTCAATCCCCGGTACTGTAAAATAATAATAATAATAATAGTTATTATTATTTTAATAATAATTTAATAACAATCATTATTTATAATATTAATTTAATAATTATTATTATTTATAATAATAATAAATAATTGATATAATTTTGGCTCAAAGATTTAGGTTCATAACTTAGTAGGAATAATCCGGTGTAAACTTAATTTTTTTGTTTTCCAAATTGACACAAGGGCTACCTCCGAATATTTTTACCTGATTTCCTTTCTCTTTAATCATAATTAACTTTATTTTTACCTTGTTGCTAAATCATTAAAACTGATACTGAAACTTTAAAAAAAAAAGAGCAACTTTTTAAAAAGAGTTCAAATTTACTGTTACCAAAAGCATACCAGTAAAGGTAAAGAGTTCCCAAAATTTATACTTTTGGGAAATGATTTAATATCACTTTTCTGTTTACTATGATAACTCCACTTCTGTCAAGAGGTTGAAGAAAGCAGTGAATTGGTAATCATACTGTAAACACTATATCATCTTGAGGGGAACACAAGAGCATACCCTAGGTTCTTGGAGAGGTTTGACATTTTCAGCCAGTACAGTGAAGAATTAGAGGATTAGCTATCACAAAGATAGGAAATTTCAGAATGTAATTAGCTTTTATGAAAACCCAAATAGGCCAAGTGTACTTGGGAGATTGAAACAGGAGGATCGTAGGTTCAAGACAAGCCTAAGCAACATAGTGAGACTCTCAGCAACCTAGTGAAAACCTGTTTCAAAACAAAACAAAACAAAAATTAAAAATGATCTAGGGGTAAAATTCAGAGACACAATGCCTCTATGTTGAATCTCCAGTAACACACACACACACACACACACACACACACACACACGCACACACGTTTCAGTTAAAACAATGACTCAAATACTCAACTCACTTGTATGTATGTATAAATGCCTATTTGCACCTAATGTCTATGTCTATGTGTGTCTATATCTAAGAAATTAGGGGGGTTGGGCAATATAAATGGAAATTAATTTCTGCAACAGTTCTTGTGTTTAATATGAAAGTTGGATCCCCTGATAGGAATAGAATTTGTTAAAATACTAAAGTCCTAAGAAAGAGTTATAGAAAACTCTTATAAATTTACTTATACTGGTACCTTCTCTGAACATGCATAGTGTATTAATACTGTCCATAAAAAGAAAGGCTGGGAAGTTTACACAGCAGCAACCTGAGTCTATATATAGAATGTAGTCAGACTCCATGCTAACTCAGATTTAAAAGGGTTTCCATAATCTCAAAATAGAATAAAAGACTTCTTACTATTTCTGGTAACCAAAAATATATTTAATGGATAAATAATCCCTGAACCTCATATAGCTATGGTTCACCTACCATTTCATTAAATTCCACATAGCTGGCTCTAAGGTACAAAGTAGACTTAATTAACTCTTGTTACCAGCCTTTGATTTGAAAGCCAAAGTTCAGTGTGATGGTTTATAAGGAAAATTGTGCATAAACAAATATCCAGTATAACAATGTAGAAAAAGCAGTGTCCAGATAAGCCAGTGTGATATTTTTTTACAATTATTGTAAAGCATGTTGTCAGGAAGAGACCACGTATGGAAAGCCTTTCTTGGTTATTAGTTGAGTCATAGCCCTTAGAATTTGAAGCAGCATGGAGTCAGCCATTTGCAAGTAGCCATCGTGGAGGAGACATTGGAAATCATTACTTGAGGTGCTGTTCATGTGACACATGCAGCTGTACTGGGGATTCTTCACTGAACCAAGATATTTCATTCCATCCAAAAGCTAATATGAGCCCTAAGTGTCCGTAGCAGTGTCTTGTACCTTTGGAAATCAGTGAGGATCTTCTCAGACAGCTCCACTTCCCAGAGCAAACATTTAAATATCACCCAGGTCTCAAGTAGAAGAACTTAAACAAGGCACAAAATGTGTATTCACTCACATCGTACTTATGCAATGTTACTTAGATCTGTTATGGGTCTTAGTAAATAATGAATACAAAGGTGACTTCACTCAAGGAAGTTTACAAATAGTTCCTCTCTCAGAGATGGTACAATTTTGTGCTTGTCAAATAATACCAATAATAGTGATCCAATTGTTTCTGCTCTTTCTGCAATACTAGCTAGCAAAGGTTTTGTTGTTGTTTTTTATTCCTTGGATGGTATTTCCAGATGAAGTGAAGTGCCTGAAAATTTCTTTTAATTTATTTGCAAAGCTGAACTCAGCACCGCCATTCATTGTAACTACTTCAGGAGGCTATGCAAGAATACAAAATAAAATCTCCGTTGAAAGGAAAATTCAAAGCATGCCATTTGTTAAAATTACTTTTTTTTTTGCAAGCATAGCATTTCAATCTCAATACTGTTTCAAAGCTTCCAATGCTTATAATGATGGTGATACATGCATTTTTCTCTCTTAGAAAAATGAGCTAAGAGATAATGAAACCATAATTTCAAAATATCGCAACTGATATAAAGCAGCCACATGTGTGACTCTAAAACATTCTATATGAATCCTTTCTGTAAAATAATCAAACCAAACACAAGGAGTAAAGAAAATGAATTTTTAAGAAAGCGAAAGCAAAGCAAGGAAATACTCAATATTGTGGGGTAACACTCTTTCAAATCAGTATTTCATTAATCCAACTTGAATAAACTTAATTCCCTCCTACATGTTAATCAAGACAGCCTTGAAATGATAGAAACTTAGAGATGGTGTTTAGAAGTCAGTGAATTCAGCAAAGCTAATTTGTTCTTTTATATAAATAATTACATCAATATCAAAGGACTTTTCAGACTCTCACCCAGGTGTGCAATTTAAAACATTTTAATATAGTCATTAGATGATTATGAGAAAACCATATGTATCAATTTATGCTCACTGGAATATTACCTAGTATAGCTACTGCAACTGGGTTACTTGGCTACAAAGCGGAGACCTAACTCTTTGAAGTTTGCTCTTATTTCTCAATTCTCAACCATCAAAGAGTTAGTATGAGGCTCCAGTATAGGTATGGCAGATTACAAATTTTATTTATTTTTGCTTCCCAGATCCCTTTCGATATCTTCCAAACATTGACTGGAAAATAGTATGCTAATCCTACTCTCAGGCTGTATTAATGAGAAAACTAAGGAAAAGAGAGGTTAGGTGACTGACTTAATACTACATAATTAGCAGGTGGGATTGTGAAATCAACCCCATGATCCCATTTTGTTATATTAAAGAAAATGTATTTTGATCTTTATTCTTGTTCTGATAAGCATTTCTCATTTTTATTTCCCTTTATTTTTAAGACACTCATATATCCTTTTAAGATTTGGATTTAATTCTTTATGAAATTGACTTGGTGACGTAAGACAAAGAAAAATGAAAATGTATGCTTTTAAAGTGTAAGATCTTTATGGAACTGGGGCTTTTGCTTCCCCTTCTCTTCAATACCTATCTAGCATCATTTCAGAGTGGGATATTTCATACTACATATATTTTTTAAAAAAAGTTTTGTTGTTACATAACTGATTAATAAGCTAAGATTTATTCAAGATTCTAAATCTTTAAGGGATGTATCAAAAGCCACAGGTAGAGGAAGATCAATAAATGTATTTGATATATTTAAAAAAATCTAAATTTATGCATGCTTTTAGCTTACTGTACACACATATTATAAAGTAACAAATGACAGACTAGAAAAAAATGTAAGTTAATTGATAAACAATAAGCTGGAAAAAACTTGCAAGTCATTTACAAATCTATTTCTATAATTTAAAGTGGTTTAAGCAAAGTAGTAATTAAAATTATTTCCAGGTCCATACATACTTACATATCTCCAATGACCAGAAATATCATAATAAGAATACAATACAGAAAGATATTTTCTAACTGAGTCTATCTATATTATAGATGAAACTGAACTTTGATATCAGAGAGCCTGTAATTTCTATGACATAATGAAGAAGGTAAAAAAAAAATTGGCATTGGTTCTATCACTGCGAACTTCATTTTGATGTGTGATTATAATGCACCAATAAAAGTATTAAAAAAGAAATGTTCATCTATTAGTAAATTAAGGTTGGGAATGACTAGTAGATTCAAGGTGTATTTTGGAAATACTGCATTTATGATATATAAAGCCCTCATATAGAAATGATTTCACACAGAAATGTAATATGTAAGTTTTTTTCCCTAGAAACTGCTTTAAAAGGCTTAAGGCATTTAAAAGTGAAAACTAGGGTTGACCTGTCTAAAGATTACATGTACATGGAAAAATGCATTAGTGACCCTAAAATAAGGATCTTTTACTGGCTATTTGTGTGTATCTACATATACAGACTGCATCTATAATTTTCTTCATAGTATCTTTATATTATTACAAGCTAGATATTTATATTAGCCTAATTACCTTATAATAAAAAATGAAATCTTGTAATAGTCTTTAGGAATTTAATTTAGGGTTGTTTTTTTTTTAGATATTCCATTTCCATGATTAGAAATGGCTTTACATCTGTTTGTATTACTTTTGCAAGCAATGCTTTTCAATCTGCTTAAATATTTTGGTATGCATTTATATTGTTACCAAAAGGAGATTCACATAAAATCTCTGAACTTCTCTGAGCTAAATCACATGGCCTTCCAAGAAAATTAGGATATTTAAGTCTTCTTGTTGACTTTAAGGGTGGATGTGTCCATTTATATTTATTTGAGTGTTTAGAAATTCCAAGACAATAATTTCTTGATTAGAATCTAAAGCTTTAACTGTTTTCATGAGCAATTTATAGTAAAAAAATCACAGTCATTTCTTATAGTTATTTTAATAAAATGCAACCAATCATGGTGAGCATCTCTCTATGTGGTGCCCAATTCGGTAATTTTGCCGGCTCTTACATCCAAGAATTATGAGAAAATATTCCCATTTTTTAATTATTGAAAGAATAATATAATTTCACTAATGGCACTCGAAATTTAATGAGAGTGTTTCTGCAAAATATTTCTTGGAAGCCTTAAAATAGATACTATACATGTATTTTACTAGGGTGGAAGTTTTAGGAGTTTTGTTCTAGTTGCTGCTCTTGACAGCTTTAATTGATCTGCCTGTTATTTTCCATAATATGTACTAACAATGGAAGTGCTTAAATGTTCTCAATACACAGATCACTTACATTTCACATTTCACACTTTCAAGAAAGCAGAGCAATGCAAATGTGCCTTGTAGTCTTCCCTTACTACTTGCTATTGCTATGAGATCATTGACATCATCTTATTTATTCCTCTTGGTGGATGGCCATTCCATCCTCCCCATAGATCAGGTCATCCTTTGGGTCCTCAATGCCATGCACCATGTTCAAATTGTCTGCATCATCCATCAGCGATGTTTTAAAATACTCCCAGAACCAGCCACTCCCAGAATCCAACCACTCCTGCTGCCATAGGTATCGGAGCATCCTTCTGCCCTGCCTTTATCGCTGCAGTAGACTCCTACTGCCTTCCTGGAATCTCTCCCTGCTCAGCTGATTCTCAACGCTGCCTCCAGAAGGGCTCTGCTCCCCCATACCCAGTATCTTCCCACCTGCCCACGTCCTCCTGTCCTGCTCAGAGCCTCCTGCGGCTCAGGGGCCCTCAGAGATGCCTTCCTCGCCTCTCCATTCATCTTTCCTCTCCCACTTGCCCACTCTCTTCCAGCTACCACTTGCCTCCTTGCCCTTCTTTGGATACTCCAAACACTTTTCCACCCGGGGGCCTTGGATTGGGACCGGGGCCCTTGGATTGGGACCCAGCTGTTTTTCAGCCTACGATGTTCTTTCTAAGAAATTATCTCCTTTGTGTTAATTCTACTATGTCCAAGATAGTTAGAACTTAAACACAATCCCCAGATCTCTCTCCCCGTATTCCATGAACCACTAACTCTCCTTTACTGTGCTCATGATACATCTGGTATTTATCAGTGTTTAATAACCTATATGACATATCTATTTGATATTTTCTTTTCTTTCTTTCTTTAATTAATACCAGGGATTGAACCTAGGGATGTTTAACCTCTGACTGACACCTCAGTTTTATACTGGCTCCAGTTACTTTTTTTTGTTGTTTTGTTTTGTTTGTCTGTCTGTTTGTTTGTTTGTTTTTTTCACCTTTTTCTTTTTTCCCTTTTGTAGTACTGGGGATTGAACCCAGGAGCATTCTACCTTTGAGCTACACCCCCAGTCCTTTAGATTTAATTTTTTATTTAAAAACAGGATTTCCCTAGATTGCTGCGGGGCTCACTAAGTTGCTGAGGCTGGCCTTCAACCTGTGATCCTCCCGTATCAGCCTCCCAAAACCTGGGATTATAGACATGCACCACTGTACCTGGTTCTATGAGATATTTTCTTACAGTTGGTCTTGCTCTTTAATGAAAGCAAGCTGTTATGAGGTTACAAGAAATCCTCAGCATACCAGAATCACTTAAGCAATGCCAGACATGCAGTAGGTGCTCAATAGATACTCAATTTAAATGACTTTATCTTGCTTAATATTTTCTTACTTAATATTTATAGGCTTAGTCATAACATGCTAGATTTTATTGTGATGAGACTCAGTAAAGCCATTTGGTTCAGTGAAGTCTTTGGATGTTAAATTAAAAAAAAAAAACAACCCTAATTTTCTATCACTTGAACTTTGACAAAATAATTATAAAATACCAACTGCAGTATTAAGGGAAACTCACAGCTTTGGGTCACTAATGATTAGCCCTGTTTTACACACTGCAGGGGTTTATAATCCAATAGATGAGATGGAAAGTCTCATCAACATGAAATATTAATAGTATTATGAGGTTCTCACGGAGGCGTGAACTTGGACACAGGAGAATTCCCAGCACTCTGGATCCAGCTTTAAATTGATTGTGAAATTAGTTTATTTAACATTTCTGGAATAGATGTCATCTGCAAAGCAAAATTCTTACAGGCAGAGATTAAGCATTATGGAAAGGTATGAAAAAGAATAAGCCTAGGGATCTTTTGGAATGGAGGTCATATGCTGGGGAAGAATGAGAAATGAGGACCTTAGAGAGGAGGAGTCGGTTTATAGCACTTTTCCAGCCATGACCAGATTTTCCCTGATGTGTTAGAAAATTGTGAACACTACAGCCTTAAGACACAGTTTTTAAGCAAGTTAACTGTGAAAAAGCTAATTGATAGAGATAATTATATTATAATCATTGGAACATATTTCTAAGCCAAATTAATATTGCATTAATGAGTAAAATACCATAATTGTGGGACTAATTTGTTATACTAAATATTTTGATGTAAAAATACTTTCAAAATAAGCAATTCCACGTGTATATTTACTATAGCAATAAAATTAAAATCATAATAAGCAAGTATTTGTTTTGAGGATGTAATTAATTTGGTTGTGTGTCAGCTTCTATTAGTGATAAATCTAATTTTTAGTAAAATAATTTTAAATGAAGGTGAAAATCTGAATTTAAGGCATACTTAGAGAAAATGGAGATGTCATGTTGAATTGGTTTTGGGTACATGGTTTTGAAAAAGATGGAAACATTTAGGGACCAGATATTCAATGTGTATGTGAGATAAATTAATCAATGTATTTACCATTCATATGGCATAGCAGCATGAGTTTAATTCAATGGAAGTGATCAGTTCTATTGGGAAAAAAATTCCTAGAGATAAAACTCTAAATGAAATCTTTTAACATTAAAGACCAGCTTATTTTTAAAAGCCATAAGACAAACAAGTTGCCTATCTGGATTTAATCGTAGGACTATCTGAACATAGTCCTGGGTGTGACTATCACTTATACCTTATGGTTGATTTTAGGTAGTTTTCACTTTGGGTTTTGGAGTAATTTTAAAAGTATTTAAAATTAGTATCTAGCTTCCAATAGAAACTCAAAAGATTCAAGAATAGTGTTGGTATAATCAATGAAAATTTTGATGATTTTTCCTTTTTGTCATAAGTGTAAAATCAGCATATTTTAAATGGAAGAAAAAGAGAAATGTTAAAGCAATAGTCAAAGCATTTTTTCTCAAAACTGAAATCATAAGAAATTAAACATAAATTCAATTTAACACATTGTCTTGAACCCTTGTAGGTTAATTCTAATAGCAACATTC
>PVLC010003171.1:59495-101657 GCA_004027655.1 Graphiurus murinus
TTTTTTTTTGCGGTACTGGGGATTGAACTCAGGGGCATTCTACCTCCGAGCTATAACCCCAGCCCTATTTTTTATTCTTTATTTTGAAACCGAGTCTCACTAAGTTGCGGAGTGCCTCACTAGGTAGCTGAGGCTGGCCGCGAACCCGGATCCTCCGGTCTCAGCCTCCCGAATGCTGGGATTACAAGCGTGCGCCACCGCGCCCGGCTTCTAATAGCAACATTCTTTAAAGGGAACGGCTCAGTTTTGGCATGGGTATCTGAACTTTATTTAATAATAATATAGCTTCTAAGATAAACTAACTTCAGCCTTAGGGTACAGTATTTGGATAATTTAATGTTCTCCTAAAATATGCACACACACACACACACACACACACACATACACACACACACACACACACACACACACACACACACTCTCACACATACATTTTGGACTGGGAATTGAACCCAGGGGCATTCTACTTCTGAGCTACACCCCCAGCCCTATTTTATTTTATTTTTTTATTTTAAAACAGGGTCTCACTAAGTTGCAGAGGGCCTTAAGTTACTTACTTCTGATCATCGTGACTCAGCCTCCCAAATACTTGGATTCCAGGCCTATACCACCATACCCAGTTCAAAACATTTTTTAAATCTCTGTGTCTATTCTTTTTTTTTTTTTTTTTTTTTTTTACAAACTCTCATCCAGTGTTGTTCATATATGTACGACTAAAACCATATGAAAGTTTGTTGTAAAGATTCATTTTCCTGTGATTGATGAGGAGTAGTGTCAAAACTCAAGGCCAGTTTATCCTAAGGAAAGGGCAGGAGAGATAAGAGGAAGGCAGTTAGGTCACTAAAAAATTGTTCCATTACTCTTGCCATTTGTTTATGCCAGGGGGGACTGATGTTCTCTATTTTTCTTAGATGCAAAGAGAGATTTTAATGGAATAAAACATTAATCTCATAATTATAGAATTATAATTATTAATATACTTTTGTGTCTTTCAGTGGTTGTTAATATAACATGGACCATCAAGTATGCATTTAAAATTGGGTATTATACACTGTAAAAAGTGAATTTAAAAAACTGAACAGAGCAGGCATGGTGCTGCACACCTGTAATTTCAGTACTTGGAAGGCTGAAACAGGAGGCCTATAGGTTGGAGGCCAGCCTCAACAACTTAACAAGGCTCTCTGCAACTTAGTGAGACCTGTTTCAAATAAAAAATAAAATAGGACTAGATGTATAGCTCAAAAGTAGAATGCCTCTGGGTTCAAACCCTAGTACCACCAAAAAAGAAAGAAAAGAGGAAGGAAGGAAGGAAGGAAGGAAGGAAGGAAGGAAGGAAGGAAGGAAGGAAGGGAGAAAATTGAATAATATAGAAGTTCAGCCAGTGGAAGCTGCTCACAGGGCAATAAAAAAAAAAAGATATAAGAAAAACTTGCAGCTCATAGTTTATCTATGAGCCTGGTGTGGTGGCGCATCCTATAATCCTAGTATTTGAGAGACTGAGACAAGAGGATCACAGGTTCATGACCAGCGACAGCAACTTAGTAAGACTCTTAGCAACCTAGTGAGACCCTGTTTCAAAACAAAAAATAAAAAGGGCTAGGTGTGTAGCTCAGAGGTAAAATACCTCTGAGTTCAATCCCCAGTACCAAATAAACAAACAAACAAACAAACAATGCACTCAGCAGCCACAGTGATAGCTTCTTCTATATGACAGAGATAATAACCTGGCAATGTGTAGATGAGAGATAAACCACCAATAGCTATTTAAAAAAAAAATCTCATTCCAGGGCACTATAGACAACTGTTTTGAAGCCCAGTGGTCACCCTCAAAATTTCAATGATGATCAAGCTGTTACAAATGACTTACTGGAAAATAGATCTCAACTTCTGAAAATGGAGATTCCTTCTGGAAATCTAGAAATAAAAGCTAGAGGCAGAAGGAAAACATTCATATATTAAGGATTTATACTACAGAGTCAGTCCATTGAAAATATGCCATTCATTGCTCAATCTCTCTCTCTCTCTCTCTCTCTCTTCTCTCTCTCTCTCTCTCTCTCTCTCTCTCTCTCTCTCTCTCTTCTTCACCCTCTCTTCTTCCTTCTCCCTCTCCCTCCCCTTTTCCCCTTCCTTCCTTCCTTCCTTCCTTCCTTCCTTCCTTCCTTCCTTCCTTCCTTCCTTTTCCTCTCTCTCTCTCTCTCTCTCTCTCTCTCTCTCTCTCTCTCTCTCTCTCTCTCTCTCTTTCTTCCTTTCTTTCTTTGTCTGTGGATTGAAACCAGGGGCATTCTATCTCTGAGCAACACCCCCAGATCTTTTTATTTATTTTGAAATAGGGTCTCACTGGGTTGCTGAGGGCCTCACTAAATTGCTAAGGCTTCCCTTGAACCTTTGATCCTTCTGCCTCAGCCTCCCAAGTACTGGGATTACAGACATGCACCACCATGCCCTGCCATTGCTCAATTCTGTTAAGCATTACTTCAAATACAGAAATCTAGAAAAAGCTGCCTTTAGTCCAAATATGGATTAAATGTGTACTTAGCAGGCAAAAATGTCAGTCATCTATTCAACAGGATTAAAGAGTGACTAACAAAAAATACTCACCTGAGGGTGAGGGAGGGGGACTTGGTTGGGAGGGCTATAAGTTATATGCATGTATTTTCTAGCACTCTGTGCCCCAATATGATGTAAAATTACAATGCACCCAATCAAAACAAAACAAATGATTAAAACTAATAAAGAAAAAAGCTATAAAAAATACTTCCCAATTCATGGGCAGGCACAAGGAAAACTGACAAAGGGGGTTCTAATGTACATACAAGTGCAAGAAACCCCAGTCCAGTGGGATGCCAGCAAATGTTGAACAACTGACTCTCTGCTAGGGAGTGGGGGCTCTCATTTGTGATATTTGCCAATTTCTAGCACGTAAACATGTCCACTATAGTTGAGGTTAGGTCGTATGTAATAATTGCCTCACAAAATCCCTGCCAATTGAAGAACTCACACTATTTTAGAACTTTATTTGTGGGATATAGTTATATATCCAAGTGAGATTCAGAGTGATACGTTCACACACACACACACACACACACACACACACACACACTTTTGGTGTGCTTCCCTCCTGACCCCATCCTGCTGTGTCCTCTCCCCTCCCCATACATGCTAGTAAGGTCGGTAGTGACCCTTCATAGATGAATGTGATCTGATTTGTCTATTTCCTTCTTCAAGCCTTCTTTTCCCCCTCACTTCATCCCTCCCTCATCCCCTTCTGCTATTCTACTAGTCTCACTCCTTATCCTTATTGTCATGAAGTTCCATATCTATCTTATTTTATTTTATTTTATTTTATGGTACTGGGAATTGAACCCAGGGTCATTCTACCTCTGAGCAACACCCCCAGCCCTACCTTTATTCTTATTTTTTTATTTTGAAACAGGGTCTCCCTAAGTTACAGAGGGCCTTGCTAAGTTGCTGAGAATGGCTGCAAACCTGCGATCCTCCTGTCTCAGCCTCCCAAGTACTGGGATTACAGGCGTACACCATCACCCCTAACTCTTTCCTGTTTTCTCTCTAGCTGCCAGGAATGAGAGAGAACACATGACCCTTGGCTTTCTGAGCCTGGCTTATTTCACTTAGCATAAACTCTCTAGGTTCATCCCTTTTCCTGCAAATGACATAATTTTGTTCCTTTTTATGGCTGTTAGTAAGGTCTCTAGTACCCTTTTACAGATAGCAAGACTGAAGCTCAGTGAACCTGTATAACTTGTCCAGAGGTACAAAGCAAGTAATTAGAAAAGTTGGATTCGAACCCTACTTCCTAGCTGCAAAGCCTGTCACTAGACCTATTTCCTCCCTCTCTCCCTGCTGCAAGAGTCAACTGCTCTAGCTGGATGTGGTGGTGCATGCCTCCCGAGTACTAAACCTAGTACTTGAGAGTCTGATCACAGGTTGGAGGCCAGCCTCAGCAACTTAGTGAGCCCTTAGCAACTTAGCAAGACCTCATTTCCAAATAAGAAATAAAATAGAGTTGGGGTATAGTTCAGAGGTAGAATGCTCCTGGGTTCAATCTCAGCACCACAAAGCTAAGTTTTCTAACTTGTCACCTATATAAAATGATGCTAGTGACATTACTAATGTCACATCATTGATGTAATGATTAAATGAGGTGATGCATGTACAATATTCAGAAGAATGACAGAGGAATTTCTTAACAAGTAATATTTATTTCCCATGCACTGCCCATTTATGTAAGGTTGTATTTATTAATCATGAGAATTATAGCTATACTTCATATTTTCCCTTGATTTGTGCCTGTAGCTTTATTTCTGTTAATCATAGACTGTTCTTAAAAATAAATTCTCACTGACTTGAAGATGAAAAACACATAGATTCTAGTTTTCCAAAGCTTATGTAACATAATGTCTTAATTTTTAATTATCATCCTGCAAACTATAACACTGTATTTTTAAATATGATGAGTTTTGACAGTGTTAAGGCACACCTCACTATAATTTATTTTCTTTAGAGTCAATGTATTAGTCCTCCTAAATACCACAACTTTACAATTCTATTCTCTCCAGCTTGGATTCATTTTATTGCCTAACAATTACATATAATTATACTATCATGTGTCAACAAATAACCTTCACTCACAGTATCTATTTTAATCTCCACAACCATTCTTCTGAATTAAACACATTTTTTTATAAGAGTATTGAGGTTTACAGAACTTAAGTGATTTGCTCTAAACCATTTAAGTCATAGATCCAGTACTTGAATGTGGGTCAGTTGAATGCCAAGTTAGTGATGTAGTTGGGAGACTGAGTTGATAGAACCAAGAGGGAGGAGAGAGCACCTCCGTGGGGAACCGTTAACTCAGGGAACATTGGTTGCGGGAAGGAAGATTTTAATGTTACAATCTGGAGGAGAATCAGATGAACTCATTTGCATTGAGGAGAACTATAATTATTTTTTTCTAATTTTTATACTTTTATTGATTCATTGTAATTATACATGATACCAAGGTATAGAGTGGTAAGAATATGCATGCACACAACTCTTGGAGCATTGCCCTCTAGGTCTCATCTGTCCATTCCCTTCCCTGTACGTGTCTTTGGGATTGGCATTGGAAAATTAATATGCATGCATGGCATTATTTCAACTGTTACGTTCTTTACATCTCTATTCTCCCTCTGTCCTTGCTTAAACCCCTTCTATCACTCCATTGGAGTCTCTCTTTTATATCCAAGGCTACCGTTGTTTCCCACTTTCTCCCTAGCTTCCACATATGAGAGAAAACATTCAACTATTCACTTTATGAGATGGGCTGATCTTGCTTAGCATTCTATACTTGAGTTCCATCCATTTTCCTGCAAATGATATAATTTTATTCTTTGTGGATGAATAAAATTCCATTGTGTGTCTATTCTGCAGTTTTGTGGTCCATTCATCTGTTGATGGACACCTAGGCTGGTTCCATAATTTGGCTATTGTGAAGTCAGAATATTACAGTGATATATGCATATCCATGTTTGAAGAGAAAAACCCTAATTCTAAGTATGTCCTTGGACCAGAACATGTGAGCAGTCACATGGAGTGGAGGGATGGCTTTATTTTTTTTCATCCAGGTGAACTTCAAGAGCAGATAAGAATATATTAAAAGCTTATGACCCCATCAAAATGATCTTTGGAGAAAAGTTTTCAAACATTTCATCTTGGATTAAACTAGTAGAATTGAGGAATTGGAATTCTATTGGGGACTTGAATAGAAATAGACAATCTGAATTGGGTCATAAAGGATGCAAGTTTACTTCATAACATTTAACAGAGAAATTATTGCCACTACATTTCTCAATAATGGGACAGGTCTAAGATATGAAGTCTAATTGGTTACTTCTCTTCACTTTTTATCAAAAAAAGGACTTGATTGTCTTCTTTGGAACATGTTGATAAAAATTGCTTTAGCCCATGTAACATATTTAATTTGTGCTTGCAAAACTGTTTTAGAGCCTAAAGTGGTATATATTTGGCCTGTGTGTCTCAGGGAATAATTTAGGTATGGCATGCAGAGTTTTTTAATAAAAACAAGCCAGAACACACACTACTTTATGTTTCTGCTTTCAAATGTGTTTTCAAAAACCCCATGGGTGGGTTCAATGGTGCTTAGAAAATGATGTGTGTGTTTCATTATATTGATGTACCTTAAGATTCAATGAAACACAAAGATACGATGGATCCAATTAGGGTGAATGAGAACAAAACATAATACTCTACTATTTTTTTATGATCAATGATGAAATGTATGAGTGGCCACATTTTTTAATATTTAGCACTAATAAGGATTGGTATTGACTCTTGTTCTACATGGAGATATATGAGGTTTTCTTAACCATCTGATGGATGACATTGACGTAGTCATTAGAAGTTTAGCCAAAAGATTTTATTACCTATATCAGTTCATTTTTGTGAAACAGTATGCCTCTTACTATAAAAGAAGTTCAATGTAATAACACGAAGTTGGAAAGCAAAAATAATGAATCCCACTGGATAAGCAAATAAAATATCTGATCATTTTTGTAAACCATAAAATTTAACAACTATATCTTATTGTAAGTGGAACAAATAATGACATATAAAACCTTGCATAAGGTACTTGTGGCTAGGTGGTAGCAGAGAGTATAATCTTTAGTGTGAGAGTTTACCTCCTTTTATTTTTCTTTAAAATACTGACAATAGTACTCAGCAGGGTTAAGAAAAAGATGAAATGAGATAATACATATGCAGCACTTAAAAAAAACACCAGGGTCAGTGTGTGTGTGTGTGTGTGTGTGTGTGTGTGTGTGTGTGTGCATGCACACGCATGTGAGAGAGAGATTTACTATTTAATAATCATGATTATTAAATGCTATTATTAAGAAGTGCTCAGTCAGGCATAGTGGCACACACCTATAATCCTAGTACTTAAAAGGCTGAGACAAGAGAACCATAAGTCCAAAGCCAGTTGAGACCCTGTTTCCAAATAAAAAAAAATAGGACTGGAGTTGTAGCTCAGAGGGAGAATGCCCCTGCTTCAATCCCTACTGCCACCACTAAAAAAAAAAAAAAAAAAAAGTACTTGTTTTTAAGGACATTTTCCAATACACATCCTAGCTATTTGTGAAAATCTGGTACAAGTATTGATTTGAATAGATAAAATGTCTGCAATATTTTATTTTTCTCCTCACTTGCTTATAACTTGTTAATTTTATTCAGAAGACATGGCTAATTTTTAAAACCCAAGGGGTATGATATTAGTCTGAATAGGTGCAGAGGAATCCATCCATAGGTATGGAAGAATAGATCTATAACTCCAATCATTATGCATAAAATACTCTAGTAAGTTCTCCCACACTTAGAGGCCATAATTTACCCTGGAGTATATCTGGGACCTGTTTTATGGCTGCTGACCTTCCGTCTCATCACAATCTACCATGTTCTTGCTTATGATGAATCTCTGTACCTCTTTGACTGTGTGATTAGAGAGACCCAGAGAGCCCTGGAGATGCTGTAGCAGCAATGATTAAAAGTAATTTTCCTGATGATAGGGAATAAAAATCATGTCTGATTTCTAATGTAATTGGAAAGTAGGAGATGGCAATTTACTGAGTTATTGTGCCCTCCTAATGTGAAAATATGTATTTACATATTTTTTAAAAGGCACTATCCTTCTATCTTATTTCCCCTAGTCAGAAAGAAATACCAGTTTTCAATCTTGGCACACGTGCTTGCTTCTGGTTCACACAAAACCCGATCACTGTAAAGATGCTCCATCTTGGGAAGCCTGCCTCCCTGAGAACTACCTTGATGCATAGCCTTGGGGTCTGCTGTCTTTCTGGGAGCCTTTTTCATATACATGGGCTGCAGTGCAGACTTCCCAGCTCCACATGAGCAACCTTGTTCTCAGTGGGCACAGCTGCTCATTTGTCAGTGTATGAAACTCTGTTCTGTTGCTTCTCTCAATTTAAAAAAGTAATACGAACCAGGCATGGTGACATACATGCCTGTAATCCCAGTACCTGGGAGGCTGGGGCAGGGGAAATCACAAGTTCCAAGCCAGCCTCAGTAATTTATCAAGGCTCTCAGCAACCTAGTGTGACCCTATTTCAAAATAAATAAATAAATAAATAAATAATAAAAATAGGGTTGGGTTTGTAGTTCAGAGGTAGAATAAATCCTGGGATCAATCCTCAGTACCAAAACAAAATAAATAAAATAAAAAGGCAGTATGAGATTGAACAAGAAAGGGGGACTGGAAAAATTTCTAGTAGTCAAGCATGGTGGCAACATGATTGTAACCCCAGTGCTTGAGAAGCTGAGACAGAAGGATTATAGATTCACCACCAGCCCCAGCAATCTGGTGAGGCCCTCGACAATTTAGCAAGACCCTGTTTCAAAATAAAGAATAAAATAGGGGTAGGGTAGCTCAGAGGTAGAAAGTCCCTGAGTTCAATCAACAGTACCACACAAACATACAAAAAATATTTCCTGATTAGATAATATTTGAAATGAAACTCTTCCAGCTAACTGTTAAGGAATTCAATTGGCTAGTAATTAAGAGACCCAAGATTGTCCAATGTCCTACATCCATCAGACCAGTCTTTAAAGTATCCTAAGTCATCTGCTGTGGGTGCTACACTCGACTCCTTTAGAGATGACCAATTCCCATTCCAGCCCTTGCAAGCCCCATCTCGCTCAAGATGCTTAGGAGTTAAAGCTTCGGGCCCATTTTTCTACCCAAACTTCCAATCTCTCGACTCGCAAGGAAATCCAGTTATCCGCTCTGTGCTCAGGCTCCTGCCGACTGTTAGATTAGATGACGCACGTGCGAGCAGATTGGCGCCATCACACATTTTGGACGCCCAGTGGAGGCTAGACCCGAGCGCTGCTCCCAAGATCAACATGCCCATCCACCTGCTCGGCGCATCGTAGCCGCTATTTTAATTTTCTGTTATTTCCTTCACAAAACTTACTCTGCCACCAGCATCTTTCTCTGCAGAGTTCTCCTTTTTCACAGAGGAAATTCGAGGCTTTTAACCAATATTGAAAATGCTTGCCTTTCTGCTGACTCTCACACAGCTTCCAACTATAACCTATTATTTCCTGTTAAATATATTGATATTGAGGCTCCATGTTCCTCCTTAGTGACTGCCCTTTGCTTTTATAGACAAGCTGTTTAGAAACAAGGTTTACATTCACTAATATATTTAGCTACCCATTTTAAATTTCAAATTCACTTCTATCCTCATCAATTTCACTGGAAATGTTCTGGCTAGTTCCTGCAATTACTTTCTAAATGCCAAAGCCAAGGAAATCTCTCCAACCCTAGTTTTACTTGAAGTCTCTACAGCCATTACATTTATTCCTAGAGATACAAATTATGGACAGGTATATGGTGGCACATGCCTATTATCCGAGTACTTGGGAGGCTGAGACAGAAGGATCACAGGTTCAAGGCCAGCCTTAGAAACTTAGAGAGGCTCTTAGCAATTTAACAAGATACCATTTCCAAATAAAAAATAAAATTGGGCTGAGGTATAGATCATAGGTAGAATGTCCCTGGGTTAAATTCCAATAATAATAATAATAATAATAATAATAATAATAATAATAATAATGTTATGTGTTTTTCTACTATACATATTATACTTTCCATTGAAGACCGTTTTGACTATACAAAAAGGGAAGAAAAAATAAAATACACACAATGGGACATACATTACTTCTTAACACCCACATTAAACCAGTGTTTAAGATTTTCATAAATTTATTTTCATGATTTTTTTCTATGTATGCATAGGCATTTTTACAAGTGAGCATTTTTGTTGAACATAATATAATCATTTTCCTATGCTCTTAAGTAGTCATTGAAAACAAGATTTTAAGGCTGCATGATATTCACTATAAACAATTATTTAATTCTTTAATAGTTTCTGGGGATTTCAGTTTTACTTCACCATTTCACTTTTACAGTTGCCTAACAGTTTGTTCCTAACATGGCTGCTTTGTCCCCCTGACTTTTACTTCCTATAGCCAGTGGATCACTGGTACACTGTCTCTCAAAGGGAAAGAGAAGTCCTCCTTTATAGCAGTTGCAAATTTCCATGGTGTAGACAATCCCATCATGGTCAGTTTCAAACTACCAACAAAGTACCACTACATGCAGAAATGGAAAGATAATGCTCAACTGAGAAGAACAAAATAATGTCATTTGCAGAAAAAATGGATAGAACTAGAGAAAATTATGCTAAGTGGGATCAGCCCATTTCAGCCCTTCTCCTATGTGGAAGCTAGGGAGAAAAATAGGAAACAAAAGATACTTCAGATCAAGGAGGAGAGAGACCAGTAGCACTGTGGAAGAGGGGCTGGAGGAGGGAGAGGGGAAGGGAAAAAGGAGGACTGAAGAAGGAAGCAGTTTTAATTATGTTATGTATATATATGAAGATAGCATTACCAATCTCATTAATATGCATGGGGAAGAAGAAGGGAGGGACGAAGTGTGAGGGGAAATCCTCCAAGTACAGTGTGTATCTATGTTTGTATCACTTTGAACTTCACTATGATGTATAATTACCAGGCACCAATAAAAGCATAAAAAATAGAAAAAAAGATATGCTCAGAGCTGGCCAATAATGGCGTGTCAATCATACCATTTCCAGTGGGTTTTCTGCCCTTATTCAAGCCATACATCTTTCCATATTTACTGCCTCAAAATTAGAAATAAAAAAAGAAAGGAAACTTAAACAAAAACAAGAATTTCAGCTTTGAGAATCCAAAGCTTAGAAACTGGTGAAAAATGAGCAAATCTCTAGAACCCAACATGGGACAGGGGTCTAGTTGTGTATCTGCTGTCTGGGCTTTATGGGACTTTATAGATTTTTCTAGCAGTCTGGCATGATACGAAGCAAGAATAATTTCCAATGTGTCCTAGATGGCAAAGACAGAGAGGTGGTGACAATGAAATAACCCATCTGGGATTTAGGGAAAATAGCAATGCTCTAGACCAATAACTGTGAACATGGAAGGAGGGCATTCCAAAAGATGCCAGTGGAAATAGATGATAATGACACCTGCCAGGTGACTTCTCTTTTTGACATCTTGGTGCATGACACTTACATAGATCTCTAAGGAAGTTATAGAAGTGGGAGTTATGGGGGGAGACAGGATTCAATTAAATTAACTTTGCAATGCCTGAAAGAATGGAAGTTCAAAAAGAGAACTGAAGTTCAATTTCAGAAAAATAAAGTTGAATTGCTCTTGCACCTGAGTTTATGAAATAAGATTTTTACTTGCCAGTTTCTAAAAATAACACTTCTATGTATGCCCTGATAAAAAACGTGTTCCCTCTGCATCTCTAATTAATTTAAAAGAATGAATTCCCAGCAAAGCAACTCTCAGGTCAAAGGAAATGAACAATTTTAAGACTTTAGAAGTGTAAAGGAAATTGTATCACAGAAATCTCATACAGTATATAAGAATGAAGAATACTGAAGGGATTCATTTTTCAACCTCATACTCTCCAACCTCACCTACCCAAGGACAGATGTGGAACGCTAGCGCTGAGCTAGATAGTGTGAATATCACCACCTTCTTCAGGCAAGGGATGCCAACATTGAGATAGGATGAACACCACCATCTTCTGGAAGCCTTGGGTTTAAAATTCTTCATTTATACACAATGCAGTCAGAACTAGATTACTTTCTTTAACAGTAAAGATTACCTTTGCTAGTACTGTCTTCCTGTTAGATATGGTTACTATTGACTTTGTAGTGAATGCATTCGTATAACTCATGAAGTTTGTGGACAGTGGTACCTTCTCAGGCAGGGGAGGTGACGGGAACACTTTTGACAGGGAAAAGACCAACGATTGTTCTCGTCAGTCATCACAGGCCCAGCTACATGAGCATCCAGGTTCCAGAGGAGCATCGGAAGAGGTTGAGGCACAACCCAGGCAAGCAGAGGTCCCCAAAGGAGACAGAATAGAAGTAGCTGTGTTTCTGGTAAATTGCAGAGTTCTGCATATTTCTTTCTTATGAGGAACTTTCTCAACCTCCAAGCCCCTGCAAATAGGATTTGGGCTTTTATTCAAAGTGCAATGGAGAAACTCCAGCAAGGTTTGGAAATGGGTAATGGAATTATGGGACTTGTGTTTTAAAAACTCCAGCTGCTTTCTGGGAGAACAGGTTGAATATCATCAAGAGGAGAAGGAAAGATAGCTCCTTGAATCCCTTGAGTAGATTTTTTAAACTAGTTTATTTTATTTCTGATTAACATGTGCTAATTGTACATTTGAATGGGGCTCATGGAGTATTTTAACACCTGCATATGATGTGCATCCATGCCCCCCCGCCTCCTTCTATGCCCCCTCTTCCTTGTTCCCAATCTCTAGTAATCGCTATTTTGCATCAGATTGACTTCCTTTAGCTTTCACATCCGAGAAGAAAGGAGCTTGTCTTTCTGTACTTTACAGTACTTGTCTTTCTGTGTCTGGCCTATTTCACTTAATATAATGTCCTCCAGTCCTTTGAGTGGATTTTAACTCAGTTGTTGAACTTTTCAGCTCCAGAATTTTTTTTAAAAATTGGTGCATTGCAATCACACATCATATTGAGGTTCAGTGTGATAGTGTTTGTTTCCTTTTGATGTCTGTCGCCCCTTATTGGCATTTCATTTTATTCATGCCACATTTTCCCATTTCCTTTAATTACTTGTCTATGCTTTTCTTTGGTTCTTTGAGTCTATTTGAGGCAGTTGTCTTAAGGTTTGTTTCTAGCTATTCCAATGTCAGGGCTTCCTTAGGTGTGATTTCTGAATTCATATCTCTGAATTTGCCATCCTTTTCTATTGCTTTACATAATTTGTGACTCTTTTTTGAAAACTGGACGTATTTGAACATTATAATATGGTAATTATCAAAGTCAGAGTCTCCCTTTTCTTCGGGGTTTACATTTTTTTGGTACCAGGAATTGAACCCAGTGGTGTTCTCTCTGTGGCCTATACCCCTAGTCTGTCTTATTTTTTATTTTAAAATAGGGTCTAAGTTCCTGAGGCTGTCCTGGAACCTGTGATCCTCCTGTCTCAGCCTTCAAAGTATTTACAAGTTTACAAGTGGGAGCCACCATGCCCAGCTGACTATCCTTTTAATTCACTTTCAAGCGTTCTTTTAACAGGAATGTCCTTAAATTCCAAGATCTAAAAACCAAAAATGACAAAAACCAAACAAACCAAGTGAAAACTTTCCCAGTCTGCAGGTCAAAGCTGTGCTGGGGCTCTCTCTCTCTTCCAGCTTGGCCAGTCTTACCTGAGCCTGGGACTCAGCCTCCAGTCAAAGTTTCATGTCTTCTATGATCTTTTCTGAGCACGTGTCTTTCCCTGACCTGTGTGTGGCCTTTTAAATTCTCCCATAAACAGAAATGCTTTTGGATGCCCTGATTTCTTCAAACAAACTGTCCAACTTTTCCTCCTGGACTTGAGATGGTTTATTGTCTGTCTCAGTGTCATCTTCTGCCATAGGCATCTGGGGGTTGTCTGTGTGTCTTGCAATGTCTGCAAGTCCTTCCCTTCACGTTCCTAGCCTCAGTGAGTCCCAAACTCAGTGAGGCAGAGGTGAGCATCTTGAGGGTCCTTGGCTGCGTCAGAAGACTGTGCACAAAAATTGCAAGTAGGATCTGCTCTGCTCTGTCCAGAACCATTGATCACGTCCCACCCTGGGAACGCTGCATCTTCCCACAAACTACTAACCTGAGAAAGGTTGGGACAAGGAACCTGTGATCCTCCTGCAGAGCTTTCCTTGCATCTTGAAGATGTCTTTTTCCTGACTCAGCATTTGTTTGTTTATTGCAATCCCTTGACAGTTTCCCAAAATTCTTACAAAGTTTCTTCGGACAGTTTCTGCTTATTTTTTAATGTTTCTCTGGGGATGATAGAAGCTTGGAGTGGCTTTCTCAATCAATTCACTGTTGTTGCTCCCATAAATATTTCACCCCATATTTATGAGTACAGTAGGAAAACAGATGTGTGCATGAAGATGTGATGAA
Organism: Graphiurus murinus; assembly: GCA_004027655.1. Classification (NCBI taxonomy): domain Eukaryota; kingdom Metazoa; phylum Chordata; class Mammalia; order Rodentia; family Gliridae; genus Graphiurus; species Graphiurus murinus. Next base: position 73,565 of record PVLC010003171.1, read on the forward strand.
GGGTGTATGATACAAGCCAACAAGGTCAATAATAAGACCTAAGGAAAGGCCGGGGAAGGAGACTGGCTCTTCTCCATTAACAGCAAGTCTCCACCAACAGGTGTTTAAGTATAGGTTGACGGATTCACTGGTGAGTGAGTAGGTATATTTTAAAGTTTTGTGTTGAGGCTTCGTTAAAACTTTGTTAATAACCAGTCATGGTGGTACACACCTGTAATTCTAGTACTTGGGAGTTTGAGACAGGAGGATTACAGATTTTAGGCCAGACTCAGCAACTTATTGGGGCCCTCAGCAACTTAGTGAGACTCTGTTTCAAAATTAAAAAAATAAGCCGGGCGTGGTGGCGCACACTTGTAATCCCAGCATTCCGGAGGCTGAGACCAGAGGATCCGGGTTCGCGGCCAGCCTCAGCTACCTAGTGAGGCACTCCGCAACTTAGTGAGACTCGGTTTCAAAATAAAGAATAAAAAAAAAAATAGGGCTAGGGGTATAGCTTGGAGGTAGAATGCCCCTGAGTTCAATCTCCAGTACCACACACACACACAAAAAAAAAAAAATAAAAAATAAATTAAAAAAATAAAATAAAAGGCAGGGATATAATGTAAAATGCCCCTGGGTTCAATCCCCAGTACAAAAAATAAAAAAAACAAAACAAAAAACTTTGTTAATCAGAAGGAATACTTTGGATAATTGGCTTTAGCTAATTAGTTAAGCAATGTAAATAATGAGATTATTTTATTATTTCATATCCTTGAAAAACCCAGTGCAAACAGTGGCAGGGTGTTTCATACTCTAGCTGTATAATAATGTAGTTAATTAATGTCCTTCTTAAAGACCTTTCCACTCTGTCAAATATTTCTGATTATAAATAGTGCTGGAATGAATGCCATAATGTGAGAGATCAGTTGTAATAATACATTTAGGTATTTTCTAGTCTTCCAAAATTAGGATATGGATCTCCTCAGGCAAGACAAAGATGGGGGGGTATTATTAAAGAAGTAAATAGTTTACATAGAACCCACATGTAAAATTATAAAATGCATTTTACTCCAGAAAAAGATTTTTTTTTGAAAGGAAACAAATTAGTTAGGAAAGTTGGTTTGGGGATCAGTAGAGGGACAAAAAGGTAAAAATGAAAAGTGATTTCTGGCAGAGTCACATTATGCCATGACACCTTAACAGCTGGGCCTTGAGCAGGGCTCCGTCCACTGGAGTCCTGCAAGGCAGATGATTCCAAAGGAGGGAACGTGTGGCATTTCCCACTTTGCATTATTATATTCTGGAAATTTGGGATGCTTTGTGTTTTTCTTTCACATTAATTGTAAAGGAAAATTTCTTAGAAACACAAGATGGCTGGACAGATAATGATTCTTCAATATTAGCTGAAAAAGCAGTGCCTCAGAGATATTCATTAACCTTTTACAAACATCAGGTAATGGACTTTGCAAGCTTAGTTACTATCAGCACAGGTTAGAAACAATATAGTTAAACCAAAGAAACCCAGGTCTACTATTTTATCTATGAGTAAAGAAAGCTTTAAGGCAGAGAGTTTGCCCACTTCCCCTCTCTGGTCTCTCTGGAACTCTACTACACATTAACTAACTCTAGCTGCTTGAAAAAAGATAAGAAACACTGCTTACAGGAGCTAGGCACATAGGGAAGATTTAAACTAATGCATAGACACTCTTCTTCATCGTTAACCTTTAACACTGCTTTTGTACTAAAAAAAATTTTATATATGTATCGTATTCTGTAACCTTTGCTGTTTTCTTAACCCCATCAAATACCATGGGAAATGGCTTTTCTAGTTAAAGATGTACCTACTCAACTTTTAGGAAAAACAAGTCTGTAAAAATTCCTTTTCTATATACCTCATTGTAAAAGACAGTATAAGAAATGGCTACTACTTGGAATAAACAGATGCGCTTCAACACTGCATTGGGTGTGAGCGTATTCTCGCGACCTCATCTCATTCCACACCTAACGAGGGACCCCTGACCCTGTTGCCTCGAGGGCTGGCCCCCGGCAGTTTTACCCTCTTTTTGTCTCTATTTGGGGAGCTAAGGAAATATTTTACCCAACATGCATTGTGTCTTTGAAGTACTTAGTTTACCCTATGCATAACTGAGGACCATTGATGACAGTACTGTAAGATAAATCTGCTTAGATTGAGGAGAACATAGCAAAAATGTTGAATAAGTAACGCAGCCTCCGCTGGCTTAAGTTACTACAGGGGAAACCACCAGCATTTTAAGTGAATCTTTTAAATATTCACAAAAGGCTGGAAATGACTATTTTGTTCAATGTTGTTCGTGACTTTTACTAATTAAATCTGCCTTTTCTGCTGAGCAGGAAGGCAGTGAGGGGAAAGCTGATTGTCAAGGGTATGGTGAGATCACAGATCATTTAGTTTCAGTCTTGCTCTGAATTTTAACCAAATAATTAAAAATAGTTGAAACAGAGTCCTGCAAGAAAGAGAAGTCCCCATCGGTAGGTGTTGGGAAAGCAGAAGGCAGTGAGAGAGATGGCGAGGAGAAATCCTATTTGAACTTAAGTAAAAATTCATTCCTGATTTGGCTCCTGCAATTATGCTAATTCACGTTGTGAAAAGGTATGAAAAAGAACACTTTGATTTCTACTTATGTTTAGAGCTGTTATTCTAGAAAGAAACGGCTTTGATTAATTGATGGATTGACTGATGCAATGACCTCAACATCATAGCTGTGTTTTCAAATTCAGTAATTAATGCAAGCCCAATTTTGGTCTACGAAGGCCTATTTTTTGAAATATCTCCCAACCATGTGGAAATAATTTCCAACCCAATTATGCATAATTAAGTAGATTTTCCTGAATCTGTTAGTTCAAGGTTCCCCTAAAGTAAATGGTATTACACTGAAAATTTTGATTGAAACACTCAGAAAACACAAATCATAGGAAATAGGAGTCAGGCTAAGATGTGGATATCGAAAGGAAATGCCAAGCACTGATCCTCACTCAGGTGGAGGGTAGAAAATGATAAGGGTTTTTTGTAATAAAAGAAGTTTATGAAGATAATATCATCAGAGAAATCTGTACTATTTGTCCCACCCACCAACACACAGAGGAAAGAGGGTATGAATTACTTGAGAGAGAGAGGGAGAGGGAGAATGTACATGTGTGTGCACACACATGGGTGCACGCACTAACGCGTGCACATGCACCCCTGAGTGTCTACCTCCCTCCCTCCAGGGTAAAAGGTGAGGCTTCAGTGGAGCCACGTGGAAAGCTGGCTTTAACTTCCCAAGAAGGGGAAAATGGTGCAATCCATCTGACTCCCACCCCATATAGAAGAAGGAAAGATGTCATTTGCAGGAAAATGGATGGAACTGGAGATCGTGATTTTGTGTAAAATAAGCCAAACACACAAAAAAAGGGTCCCATGATTTTTTTTCTTCATATGTAGAAGTTACAGGGGTTAAAAAAAAAACAGAGAAATAAAATTAACACCATGCAACTAGAAGGGTGACTATCAGACTAGAGAGAGGAAGAGGAGGAAGAAAGAAGGGAGAGTGGGGTCACCTTGGGGTGTGAAATAGGCCAGATTGTACTTTTATGTATGTGCCACAGAAAACTCAGTGTTCTGTACAATTGAGATGCAACAAACAAAAACAAAACAAAAAACCTTAGAGGTTGAAAGAACCAAGCCAAATAAAAAATAATAAAACAAAATAAGGCCTGGAGAACATTATGCTAAGTGAGATCAGCCAGTCTCAGAAAGTGAAAGGTTGTATGTTTTCTCTCATGTGTGGATGCAGGAAAGAGAATTGGAAACAAAAGGGAATTTGGATGAGGAGAGACCAGAAGAATAATGGAAGGGGACTGTGAAAGGGGGGTGGAGAGTAGAAAAAGGTGAGCTGGTGAAGAGGTCAGTCCAAATAATGACATGAAGGCATCACTACCCTCACTAGTAAGCAGAGGGATGGGTGGGCAGCAGGGAGTGAGCTGGAGAGGAGCACACCAAGCACTGTGTGTTTCAACACTTTTATATAAATAAATTAAATTGGCTTTTCAAAATAACATATTCAGTAATATTTAGACTATCAAAGAGAATGTGCAGTGGGTACAAGAAGTATTTTTCAGATCTTTTTCAGAGAAAAAGAACTATATATAACATATGTAGTACTGGGAATTGAACCCAGGTGCATTCTACCTCTGAGCTACACCCCTAGCCCTTTTTATTTTTTAATTTGAAACAGGGTCTCACTAAGTTGCTGAGGGCCTTGCTAAGTTTCTGAGACTGGCCTCAAACCTGCAATTCTCCTGTCTTAGCCTCTCAAGAACTGGGATTACAGGTATGTGCCACCATACCCAGTAAGACTATTCTTTATATCGTAAGGGGGCTGTAGGAACTTCTAAGAGTAAGAAGGAACATCTGAGACCAAGATTCACATATACTCAAACTTCTGGGTGCCTCAGTTGGCTTTTAAAGCCCCCCCCCAAAACTATCTGATATTCTTTTTCTGTAAATCTGTAAGTCACTTTAAATCATAATTATTACAGATTGGCTTGTTTCTTCAGTTCAATTTCTATTCTCATACTTAATATTGTGTGTGTGTGTGTGTGTGTGTGTGTGTGTGTATGTGTGTATGTGTGTGTGTGTGTGTGTGTGTGTGGTACTGGGATTGAACCTAGAGGCATTCTACCTCCAAGCTACATTCCCAGCCATTTTTTATTTTTTGTTTGCAAACAGAGTCTTGCTAGGTTGTAGAGAGCCTCACTATGTTGCTGAGGCTGTCCCCAAACCTGTGAGCCTCATGCCTCAGCCTCCCAACTACTGAGATAACAGGAGTGTGGCACCATACCCACCCTAACTCTTAATCTTTCTTAAAGAGACTTTGGACACTTTCAGATATTCTGAACTTCCAGATGCATAGTGATGTTTTTCTAGCATTATCAATCATGCCAAAATTCAATAAGGGCAGTTAAGGGGTAAACTATAAAGATAAAATTGATTCAACACTTTTATATAAATAAATTTATTTTTCAAAATCACATTCTCAGTAATATTTAGACTATCAAAGAGAATGTGCAGTGGGTAAAAGAAGTATTTTTCAGATCTTTTGTGAAAAATGTCTTTGAAAAGTCACACTGTTATGGGATTCTAAATAGCCCATTTCATGAATAACAGTTTCAAATGATGTTTTATTTGAAAACTTTTTACAAAGAGACAGAAATGATTTATTATATCAATTGGTTTCTAAAACTGGATGCATATGATGAGAACACTCAAAAAATCATGAAGATTCCAGGTACTATAAAAAAAAAGTTAGATTACTTAGGTTTTCCCTAAATAAGTCAATATGCACAAATGAATCCATGTTTTGAAGTAGAGTTGAGAGGGACTATTCAGCATTATTTTGAGATGTTCAAAGATGAACCATAATCACTCAATTATCAGGGAAGGATATTTCCTGTTTAGAGATCCCAGTGACAAGAAGCATTCTTACAAAATAGAAATGCCAGAAGAACCATGGAACTAATTGCAGAATTTGATTTGTTTTTGACTTAGCAGTTGGAGAAAAAGGAAATAACAACAAAAGTAAGAAAAGATCAAGTTGACATCAAAACCATTTTTATAAATACTTAATACAAAAAAAAGCCTGTATAAATTGAGATGATGTGTCCACTTAAAAATATGGAAGACAAATCCTGCTCTATTGTTATAGATCTTTTCCAAATGTGACAAATATTGAACAGCTGGAGGTTATTGTAAGATAATGTTCAAAATGAAACTCCATACATTTTTAGCTTCTTTTTTTTCCTCACAAAACCATCTGTCCCTTTATTCAACAAAGTGAAATAGTGTGGGCCATTGTAACCTCTGGTTGAATAATACCTAACTGTTAGGAAAGTAAAGGAAAAGGGCTACAACCATGCTTTAAAGAACATCATTAAATGGCCCAAAGTAACATCAGTAATAAGAACACTGGCAATAATTGACAAAATCAAGGTTTTAAGAACTCTGGAGATTTTACTAAAGGAGCTAATACAGAGAACATTTATTCAAGAAAAACAGCTAAAATCTCAGTAAGGACAGTCATTTTGTCACATTTCTTATCTTATTTATTGTAGTCCTGGAGCATCAAGCCCAGGGCTTCATGTATGTTAGGCAAGCATGAGCTACATCCCCAGCCCTGGGTTTGAACGCTCTCTATTCTCATCCTTCTCTTCCAAATTCCATGGGAACCTTCGAAGCCAACAGTGTGGCACTCACGGTAAGACCAGCAGCCTACCAGACTCTGGATGGGGCAGAACGTGCTTAGCCCTCCCCCAGAGCACCATTCTCAGAGAACTATCATCTTTTGACCCAACAGCTCTATGGAAAGCTCCCGAATCAGCCTTTTCTTTGTTCCATTTGACTAAAGTCGCCTCATTTGAGCAGCTTTTACACAGAGACATTTTTCAAATATATAAATATATATGTTTCAAATATATAAATATATATATGTTTAAGATCACATATATGTGTTCACATATATAGTGTATATATATATATATGTTTAAGATCAAATATATATGTGATCACATATATATTATTTAAGATCACATATATATATATATATAATAGTCATATATATGTCCATACACACACACACATGATTGTTTAAGATCACAAGTGACAGGGACAATGATCGCTATTATATCTATAGGTGCTTTTGAAAAACTCTGTTATGCTTCTGGCACTCTAGCACCAAGCTGCCACCTCTGGGTGGCCTTAGGACTCTCTACAAGCAGGAAGTGCAGACTAAAGCAGAGTTGTCAACTGCCTGTGTGTCGAAGACATTCCTTGATATTCCATTGGCCCTCCATGTCCACAAGCTCTGTACCTTCAGATTCAGTCAACTCTGGATAAATTGAACTTGAAAAGTGTTTGTCTCTGCTAAACATATACAGCCTTTTTTTTTTCTTGTCATTTTTTCCTCTAAACAATATGGTGTAACAATTATTTACAAAGCCTGGGCATTATATCTGGGTAATAAAAGGAATCTAGAGGTAATCTAAAGTATATAGGCCAATGTGTGTAGGTTATATCCAAATACTGCAAATACTGTACTATTTTATATAAAGGTCTCAAGCATCCCCAGAGTTTAGTATCTGAGGGTGGTCCTAGAACCAAGTCCCACAGATTCTGTGGGATGACTACATACGGAGCCCATCAACAGAAGCTGGGGCACCTACTGTTTTCCAAATATTTGAGAAAAACTCTGTGAATCATTTACTGATCAATCAGCTAATGGAATAGAGTGGCCAGAATACAAAAAAAAAAAAAAAAGACTGGAGGGAATGAATCAGGAAAGCCATTAAATGAACAAATAGCAGAGCAGCAGCATTTAAAAACAAAACAACACACCTTGATAGGAAAGACTGAATTTAGAACTGCTGCATTATATTGTAAAATGTCTACTTTCTTAAAAAATTATGAGATATGTAAAGATATTGGGAAGTACCCAGAACATATAAACAAGGAATAAAACTCTGTTGCCTCTGAAATTGTGTTATTTATGAAGTGGAATTGAATCAGCCAACCACAGTCTCCTAATCACTAAAGTGAATGATAGCATGCTGGCAGGGGAGGGGAGGGAAGGCCTGGCTTAGTGTTGGGCTTTAGGATGAGGCCATTGCACTGAGTGGGCTTGCTCACCTGTTGCTGTTGGTGACTGGCTGAAGTGCAGCATACTTCAGCAAAGTGCACGGTTCTGAGGCATATGGTTTGACAATTTTCAGAAAGTAAACACTTTTGTGCAACCAGGAGCTAGATTAAGAAATAAACCTTCCCAGAGTTGGGTGTGGTGGCACATACTTGTCATCCTGGTATTTGGGAGTCCAAAACAGGAGGATTGCAGGTTCACAGCCAGCCTCAGCTACTTAGTGAGGCTCTCTGAAACTTAGTGAGACCCTGTTTCAAAATAAAGAATAAAAAATAGAGCTGGGGGTGTAGCTCAGAAGTAGAATGCCCCTGGGTTTCATCCCCAGTGCCACAAAAAAAAAAAGAAAAAAGAAAAAAAAAAAAAAGAACTTCTAGGTTCCACCTCCTGATCCTGATTTTTTTTACAGCATAATGTTTCCAGTATTTTAGTTTAAAACAACTGATCATAGCATCTTTTGCATCTGGCTTCTTCTGTTCAATATTATGTGTCAGAGATTCATCCATGTTTATTTTGATTGCTGAATAGCATATATTATATGTGTACCATGGTGTAATTTATTTATCCTTTCTACTCTTGATATACATTTTGGGTTGATTCCAGTTTTGACAATTGGAGAGACTGCTGCTATGAAGTTTATTTATTAAAACAAACAAATGAACAAACAAACACTACTCCCTGAACCAAGTTCATAGTTAAAAGAAAAAGAAAAGTTGTGCAGAGACACGGATTTATCATTAATGACAGCCCTCAAGAAGGCTGCCTTCTTGACTCAGGTCTATTTCTTGTAGTGTGCGCTACAATTTGACTTTGCATATTTCTTGGACTCCATGAACACAAACAACAATGACCAGCTGACTCTATTTAAGTCATTTAAATGTTTATTTCAGAACATCTCTGAACACCTACCTGAGTCAACCCAACTGCCTCTTCAGGCTTTCCGAGCCAGAGCCAATTTGCTGTCCTTTCCACGTGGGTGAGCCGCCTTCTTCACAAAGCCTGTTTTTTAATCAGTCAAGTAAAACATATCGCCTGAAATCTATTGTCTAATGAGATATCCGGACACCAGGAGTTGTTTTTAATAGGCACTTTGCAAAGCAACTCAAGGAATAGGAGATGCCTGTGATATTGTGTCTGTTGATAATAACCACAGATGAAAGAAGTTCCTTCCTGAAAAGAGGGCAGCCTGGTCCTGGAGAAGGCAGAAGTCTCAGAACAGGACCTGGATTCCTCCATCTAAGCCTGCGGGTATTGCTGGGATGACATTGGATGATGTTATCTTCAGAGAGTGACTTCTGGAAGTCCACATTGGTCATTGAAATGCAGAAGAGGAGGTGGCAGGAGGGTCTCCTGCCCACTGATTCAAGGCATCTATAGGAACATCAGAGGGTGAAAGGCCAAGAGGATCCCAGGACCCATGAGAAGGTGTCACTGCTGCCTCTCAGACCTTGCTTTCCACGACCCCAGTGAACCTTTGGTGGGACTAGGGATACAAAGGCTCAGGCTGTCAGAGCACCAGCAGCCTCTGGAACAACAGCAATGTCCAAGAAGCCCTAAATAAGAGTTTAAAAAAAAACCCAGAAAGCCATCTACTTACCCATTCTGACTACCATGTGGGGGTTAAGGGTCTACAAAGAAGAAGCCTTTAGCCATTCAACCTCCATGCATGTCAGAGCCCAGCATCCCTCTTCCCTTCTCATGGATCTATCACTCTCATCCCCATGGTGAGCTGTTTCTTAGGAGCCCTATACCTGCTGTGCAGAGGAGGCAGATGATTAGGGGGCAGCACCTTTGATCTCCTCCTTCTCGGGGTACAGGTCCCCTGCCTGGGTGAATTCAACCTCACCCCAGAAGACAGAGGGCTATTATAAGACATACATTCAGCAGTGAGGGGACTGCTGAACCCCAGGATTATCTATGTAAGTCTTTAATGAAGGAAATCCAGGCTCTGATTTTTCTGTGGATGTCTAAGCTGTGTGTGTGTGTGTGTGTGTGTGTGTGTGTGTGTGTGTGTGCAATGTGTGTGTGTTCCTCAAAAAATATTTAGGTGTAGTGCACATCATTCTCAGCAGTTATCTCTACAGCTCGTACACAAGGAAAACAGTCACAAAAATCCACTCTCTAGAACCATTAATTAGAACCACTAGTTACTTAGTCCCCCAGCCTCAACTCCACTGCAATATTTAAAACTCTCAGCTACAGGACTCTGACAAAGCTACCTTGCAGTACAAGCAGAGTTTGCAGACAAGACACTAGCTGCTAACATATAGCATTCGGGCCTTTTTTAATTTGACTGTCATAGTATACAGAATGCATTTGAACAGATAGTTCTCAACACCTGGGGTAATAATGATATTTTAAGGACAACTAGAACAAGTTGAAAAAGGTGTTCTTTTAGATTACATAGATCCTATCCTGCATTATTTATCCCATCTAATATTAATTTGTGTCTTACCCAAATACAACTATATAGTTGCTTAGGAATAAAAAAATGTTTTCTAAGGAATCTTTCAGCACCTGCTGCTGCTCGTGCTTTATTTGAAAATGCAACCTTCTGTAGGTGACAAAATAATCTTTTTTTCCCCATAGGAATGAATACTGAAAAATGTTACCCTCATGTATACTCTAAGAGGAAATTAATTCAAATTCACATTGCAGTAAGTTTAACTTGTAATATAAATGGCACATACACCATCTCCATGCAAACAAAACAGATGATGTGCTGTCGAGCCCTGTTAGCTTAGGGGCGGGGGGAGATATTCACTACTGGCCACATAAGAGAGATACAGATGAAAGTAAGTCCCTGCCAGGACTCTTTTAATTCCTAGGTCTTGTGATCAGGAACATGGAGAGTAAGGGAAGTAGGAATTCCCAGAGCTCTTGAGTGGGAGAGGCCTATTGCATACTGTTTTTAGTTAGAAATCACATCCAGTTTTCTAAATTTATAGATTTCATACCACCCTATAAAAGAAATTCATGCTTGCCAACTAATATTATATTTTAAACCTATATATGTATATAAATTATATATATATATATATATATATATATATATATATATATATATATATATATATATATAATTCTAATTGTCACTTATCCAGGAGATGGGCACACTAAAAAAAACAGCATAGTCTCCGGCATCAGCAGTACCTGAGGCTACATTTTAATATGTTCCTACAATATCTTGTTGTCTACATTTGGCATCTGTCTTTAATGACTTTCATAATGAATGGCTTAGGCCATCTATATTCAAGTGAATTCCAAAGAGTTTCAGGGAATGAGGCAATCACAACTGACCAATTTAAAAGATGTGAAGGGGCACTATTGATTTTTTTTAAATGCAATTTTTAAGGATCTTCTGACAATTTAGTGGTAGTTGGAAGAAAGGCAAATTTACCCTTTCGTAGAAGAATGGATTAGAGGTAAGAGGGCAGAGTGATATTGTTTTCTCGGCTCACAGACTCATCCTGGACCATGTTTCCTTCTCCATTCTTAACTGCAGAGCAGTTGAGACATTTAAAAAAGAAAAGAAAGAAATGCATCACCATCTTTTTCTCTATGGTTTCCTTACTTTCAACGGCACACCAGATAATAAAATACAATTGATACTGTTCAAAATCATGTAGTTTCTATAATAATCAGTAGGCTATATTGGGCACATAAGTACAAGGCTTTGATTTTTTCTGCTAGTGAGGCTTCTTGATTCATTACCCTAGCTGTTCTTCTTTCAATTTTAGGCTATTAATGAAATGTAATCCTGCCAAATACTAGAATATTGCTATGAGAGAGAAATAAAAATTAAAATATAAGTCTTATTTTGCAAATAGAATGTTATAATTATTTCTGTATGATTTAAGAAAGGCATGTGACCATCTAATTTCATCATAGATTCTTCTAAATAGTATTGGTATATCAAAACTACATATTCCGTCATTCACACATCAGACTTATTTATCACTTATTAAATTCTAAAAACACACAGTAGTTACTGGTGCTTCCCTTGGAATAGATATCACACTTTTATACACTTTAGTCTTCTATAATGTGATTTCTGTGGGCCTACATTGACCTAATTCACATTTGTAATGTTATTTTGTTGGCATTCATTCATTCATTCATTCATTCACTGTTGATATTAGTTATTTTGTTTTATGTATCTCTAAGTATATAGTGGAGGTTCAGCATTGTACAGTTTTTATATTTTCTGCACCCTCTCCATGAGTAGTCCTAAAATAGCAACATATTCTGCACCTCTTTTGGACTATATTTATTTTGAATCTTATCGTCTTCAGAGTAAGTCACCTACCATCATAAAAATAGCTCTCATATTCCATGCAGTGCAAGTGGAGAAATCACCAAATATTTAATGGTCTTAGTACATGTTAAGGTTTTTTTTCCCCTCAATTAAATTCAAAAATAGCCTTGCTGGCAAAATTAAAAATTTCAAGGAAGAAATATGAAACACCATCTGCTCTAAATAAGAGAAATTCTGCTTGATAACCTGGTTCATATAAAAATAATGAGATCTGGAATTCTTTTGTGGTTTCCTTAGGTTTGGAGGTCAGAAGTATTTCTGTTACTTGGGACTTACACTGTTCATTAGTAGAAATGCATGGCTATTCCAGTTAGATCATATTTGTTTGATTATCATATGCTGAATATGTACCCTCTTTCAGAGATGAATTTTTATTTCAAATTAGAAATACTAGTTTATTTTTTAATTAAAAAAAGTTCTTAATACTGGGATCCTATTAGATGTACAGAAAAGTTGCAAAGATTGCAGATGGTCCTCATATACCACCCAACTTCCCTGTTATTATTAACATCTTAAGTTACCTGTGGTACATTTGTCAAAACTAAGAAGCTGACATTGGAACACTACTATTAACTAAAGTCCTGACTTCATTTGAATTCCATCAGGTGTTTCATTAGTGCCTATTTTCTGCTCCAGGATCCCATCCAAGAAATCACAGTAGATTTAGTTATTATGTGTCCCCAGTTTCTTCTCATCTGTAACCATTTCTCAGGTTTTCTGTTTTCTTCATGGCCTCAGTGGTCTTTGGTCATGATTGGATTGGATTTGGGGGAAGACAACCATAGAGGTAGAGTACCACTTACGTCCTCAGCTCAGAGAACTCACCATCACGGTCTCACTCATTTCTTGCCAGCCTTCTCCCTGGAAAATTATTGGTTTTAACTTTTCCTACTTTCTTCTTTGGTAACAAGTGACTAAGTCCAATCCATATTCAATGGAGTTGGGGGTGTGGAGGGTAAATTCCACCTCGTAGAAGGGGGGAGTTATCTACATATATCCCTTGGCATATATGCATAAAAGAGTCTATTCTTGTGCATTTATTTATCCAATAATTTATTTATATCGGTATGACACGTGCATATGTACGTTATGCTAATCCAATACCATGGCATTTATTTTGTTTGCTCAAGTTATTTCTGTTTAAGTTTTATTTCAGTATCAAGTTGGGCTCTTGTATCCCCTTGACATACCCCTAGTCTTTTGTTTTTTGAACATTTCCTCGCTTTCTTGTACTCCAAGACCCTCCAGGTTCAACTCGTGCTTTCTCTGCCCCATCAATAAAAATCAGTTATTTCTCCAAGGAACTCTGTGTTCTTGTAGTGTATAATGGTATTTTGAGAGCAATGTTGGGGACTAGGTGTGTACATTGATGCTCAGCATGATTGCTTCTGGGTCATTGCAGAAGAGAAAGTTAGGTCACCAATGGATATTAACCCACATATGTGTACATATTTATAATCATTATGTAACAATTCATATAAGTATAAAATATGTGTATATAGTCATGTATATATGACTCTATATAACTAAACATATATGTAACATTTACATATAAACATGTATATGAATATACGACTATACACACATACATAAAACTATATATAAATGTAACATTTATATATATAAACATATGTATATATGACTGTATACACACATATATATTTATGACTGTATATACACATATACATATATAACTAAAATGGCCTCACACTGATGGTTTTGACTTTGTTACCATAGTGTTCAGGGTTCATTTTAGGTTTTTGATCTCAGAAATCTGTAATTTCATTCTCCAGCAGAAAAACATGCCTCCTACCACTCATCACACATTTACATATTTTTTTCAACTCCAATACACCTAAGGTGTTTTCAAAATTAATGTAGAACCTCACGAGGAACATATTTACCAGCTAGAATGCAGTATTTGTATATATAGTTCCTATAGGTCATTAGCTTTACAATTCCTAGTCAAAACATTATTTTCCACCATTACTTGGATCAGATCAACTTTTTTTTCTACATTGATTTCAGTGAGATCATTTCATACTTTGGCAGTACCAGGAGAATTGCTTGACATACCTGCATTCCATTCTGGAATCCCAACTATCCTTCCTCCCTCCCTCCCTTCCTCAGTCCCTCCTTTCCTTCCTTGTTTGCATAAGCACTGTTTGCCTGTTAACTCTTGGTGCATCCTTGGTTCTGTAGAGTTCTGGACTGGATAAACACTTAGTTTCATGTAGCCTCCATTCTGCCTCACGGTTCTTCAGTGCTGTGATTTCCCTACTACTTGCTGCTACCCTTCCAAACCTCTGACAACCCTCATTTAGTTTTCTGTCCTATACATTTGCTTCCACCTGAATGTCATATGAATATAATCACATAGTATGTACCCTCTTTAGCCGAGCTGATTTCATGTAGCAAAACTTATTTGAGATTCATCTGGTTTTGCATAAATCCATAGCTCATTCATTTTGATCCCTGAATAATATATCATTGTACAGATATGCAATACTTTGCTTATCATTCATCTACCAAAAGGCATCATGGTTCCTTTCAGTTTAGGGTAATTACAAACAAAGTTTGTTCTTTATAATTTACATGGAGATAGTGTGTGTATGTGTGTGTGTGTGTGTGTGTGTGTGTGTGTGTGTGTATGTGTAGGTAAATTTAAATAGGCTGAGCAAAACTATTATTTGAATAATTACTTAATTAAATAAGCTTAGTGAAGGGCTGGAAACAATATAATGTTTTATAATGTTCATATAATGTTTTGCACATACACATATACAAAGTTATCTATATCAATGTAAATATTACCTATAGGGAGCAGAGAGGAGGGAGGGACCCTTGAGGAAAACACAGAGCAAATGCTGTGTGCATATTTATTTCTATTACTCTGAACCTCGCTATGATGCAAAATTACAATGCACCAACATAAATAAACGAATAAATAAGAAAATAAGTAAATAAATAAATAAATAAATAAATAAATAAGCATGCTGAGTGAGCACTTTGGGGCATGACTGCTCTACTGGATGCTTATCTTTTTATAAGGAACTGCCAAACTGTAAAAAGACTGTATCATTTTGATATCCTACCAGTAATAAGTGTGAAAATTGGTTTCTTTGCATTCATCAATGTTTTGGGATGTTAGTCATTAAAATAGGTGGGTTGTTATATCCTATTGTATTTTTAAATACTTTTACTTGTGCATTGTAATTTTATATCCTAGTGAGGTTCAAAGTCACATTCACACCAACAACTTCTGCACACAGGTCTTGGTGTGATTCACTTGGGTCCTATCCTGTCCCCTCCGCTCAGTCTCATAACAGTGAGATTGGTGGTGACACTTTCATATGTGGGCACCGTATAAACTGAACTGTTTCATTGTTTCTTCCCTCTCCCCACTTCCCTCCCCTTATCCCCTTCCACTCTTCTATCACTCACACTCCTCAGATTGTGGTTTTAATTTTCCATTCCCCTAATGACACATGATGATAAGACATTTTTAATGTATTTGGTTATCATTCACATATCTTTTCTGGTAAAGTGTCTCTTTGGATCTTTTGCCCATTTTAATTTTTTTTTTCAGTACTGGAGATTGAACTCAGGGGCCATTCTACCTTCCGAGCTATACTCCCAGCCCTACTTTTTATTCTTTATGCTGAAACAGTGTCTCCCTAAGTTGTGGAGTGCCTCACTAGGTAGCTGAGGCTGGCCGCAAACCCAGATCCTCCAGTCTCAGCCTCCCAAATGCTGGGATTACAAGCGTAGACCACCACGCCCAGCTGATTTTAATTTTTTAATATACTTTTATGTGCATTGTACTCACACATCATAATGAAGTTCAGAGTGATAGGGACATAGTCTTTTGCCCATTTTATAACTAGATTGCTTCTCAAAGTTGAACGTTAAGAGTTCTTTGCATATTGGCTACAAGTACTTTATCAGATATGAATTTTGTATTTTTTCTCAGTCTGTGGCTTGTATGTTTTGTCCACTTTATAACTAGTTAGTTTCTTAATGTTGAATATTAAGAATTCTTTATTGGATACAAGTACTTTATTAGATACAAGTTTTTAAATTTTTTTTTTTCTCAGTCTATGGCTTGTAAGTACAAGCCAGTTTTCCAAGGAGTGTCTTTCACTGAATTTAAAAAAAAGTGAAATCCAATTTCTCTAATTGGCCATTACCAATTTTCTTTCATGGATTGCGAATTTGGTACTGTATCTAGAATATTTTTCACTAAATGCAAGTTACACAAATTTTTTCCAACACTTTATTCTAGAAGGTTTATAGTTTTGTATTTCATATTTAAATCTCTGATTCTTTTCCTGTAAGTTCTTGTAAAAGGTGTGAGGTAGGTGACTAGATTCAGTTTTGTTATAAATGGATGTCATTGAGGGAGTTGATTGAAAAAAAAACTATCTTTTAACATTGAATTATGTTTGCCCTTTATGGAAAACCAATTACTTGTCTATATTTATATTATCCTGAGGAGGAACCCAACATAGCGTCTGAGTGAAACACCTCTCTTCAGGTGCTGTGAGCTCGAATCAAATCTGCCATAAAAGCAGCTTCTTGACTGAAGAAAAAAAGCAAACAAAGCAATGAAAATTGAACTACAGCTAAAGAGACCCCAGAAAGCCGACCAGGGAGAGCAAAGGAGCCCGTCCCTGCAGCAGTGGCACCAGGCCACAAAGCAGCAGTAGCCATTAAGCCAGCCACCTGCCACGGGGATGTATTAACACCAAGATATCTAGCGACCTCCTGCATACCCAGCGACCAAATGTGGAGTAAACCACTCCAGAACTCCGCATTCTAACCAGGCAACATATCCACACACCCTCCACAGTGACTGGATCACGTGGTACAACCAGCATAAGCCTGTGCAGTGCCACCCCAGCTCACCTCTCCCTCCTGAGCCAGAGCAGTGATCAACTGCACTGCAGAGCTTGAATCAAAACTGCCATAAAAGCAGCTTCTTGATGGAAGGAAAGAAAAGAAAAGCAGCAAAAAAGTGAACACTGCAACAAAAGCAGCTGAACAGAACCCAGGGAGAACAAAGGAACAGACCCACCCACACACAGCAGTGGCACACACTGCCAACTGGCAGCTGCCATTTTTCCAGCCACCATTTTGCCAGCTGCTCAGAGTGGGGTCTATTGGCACCAAGACCTCCAACGACCTCCTATGCACCCAACAACCAGATGTGAAATAAGTAACTACAGAACTCCACACCCTGATCAGGTAGCATATCCCCACAGGATCAACAGTGATCAAGAACACCTGGGACACCCCAGCTTACCCCTCCCACTGGAGCCAGAGAAGCAGGGATCTGTAAGTCAAATTGCATGCCTGGGGTGTGGGAACCCCTATACAAGGCACAGACTCGTCACCCACCCTTCTAGCGATTGGATAGGAGCAAAAGTGTGGGAGGAACCCAGTGTACACAGGGCATAGAGACCTTCCAGGCACCCTGGAAAATGTCCAGCATTTAAACTGCATTCCTACCACCAGCAAAGGCCACCAGCAAAGGGAGAGAGGCCCTGTGGAGAGCTCAGAGACATAAGCTTGCCATGGGAGAGGCACCAATGGAACTCACTGCATGTACTGACAGAGAGAGCAAATAAGAATGCCAGAGACATACTCGAAAATCTAATAGAGTAAGCAGATATTTAAAAGCTGAAAATATCCATGCAGATCCAAAAGGACTGCAGAGGCCAACTCAGCTCTGTACTTACAAACTAGCAGGATTTTTGTTTTTATTATCGTTGTTGTTGTTGTTTTTGGGGTTTAGTTTGTGTGTGTGTGTGTGTGTGTGTGTGTGTGTATGTGTGTGTGTATTCTGTTTTTTGTTTCTACTCTGTTTTCATTTTGTATTGCCTTGATGTTTTTGTTTGTTTGGAGGATTGGTTGCTTTGTTAGCTTTTGCTCAGTTTGTTGACTATTCTCCTTATCCCTTTTACAAGCTTCCCTCCCTCTCTCCCATCTATATTCTTCTCCTCAACACTTTTTCTTTTCTTTTTTCTTTTGCCATTTTTCCCTGTCTCATATCAAGACCATCTTATACTACCACACCTAAAACTCTATATTGACTACCAGAATCCCTCGCTATATCCACTACCTCTAATCTTTACCATATATCACCTCAACACACTCAATCTCTTATTCCACTGGACCATATCCTCTACCTTACTTTATTCTTGCATTCATCACTGTGACTTCTCACCCAAACTTCACCACTGAACACAACCTGTCCCTGTATATACCAGAAGAAACCTCTAAACCCCCACTGCAGAGATTGGACCAGAGAGGTGAAGCACCCAAAGGGACTGCCAAACCCTAAGGATAAAATCACCTCTGCTGATAGAAGGAACAGCTCAACACATCCCACATCGAGGCCTAAAAAAACAGAGACCACAAATTTTCCTACCCATATCTCTGAGACAAATCCCCATAAGAGGAACAGCAAACAGAGTCTAGAAGTCAACACCTGAAACCCACTAAAGGTAGCAATAGAGTGGGAAGAAGAAGTCCTAGAGTAATTGCAACTCAGTACAAGACACTATTGACAGAGAGAAAATAAAAACAAGAAACCTATAAATAAATTCAGAGAAAGCTTGCAAGAGCGGCAAAGATAAAAATTTAAAAACAGGGAAACCATGGGAAGGAAAAATAGCAAAGAAACAGTGAGTCAACACAATCCCACAATAACAGAACTCAACAACACTGAATGGCAGAGATTACCAGAAAAACAATTCAGATCTTTAATTGTAGAAATGATAGAAAACTTCCAGAAAGAATGCAGAGAGAGCTGGAAAGAAATAAAGGAACAAATAAACAAAGAATCTGACACCCTGAGCAGGAATCATAGAGAAACCTTGAGGGAAGTGAAGGACGTGAAAGATGCAATAATAGAAGTGAAGGCATCAATACAAACTATAAACAGTAGAGTAGACCACAGGGAAAGCAGGATATTACTCCTAGAAGATGACCATTCCAAAAATGAATCCATTATACATAATCTAGAAAAAAAATTCGACAGTATGAATCAGACATCAATGAGATCTGGGCCAATTTTAAAAGAGCTAACCTAAGAAAAATAGTCATAGAAGAGGGAATAGAAGTTGAAACTAATGGAATAAACAACCTTTTCAAAAAGTAATATCAGAGAATTTTCCAAACATAGAGTTGACACACAGGTACAGGAAACATATAGAACCCCCTTTAGACAAGACCAAAGAAGAGGTTCACCACACCACATAATTTATAGCACTGAGTGCCCACATAAGAAGAACAGAAAATCACCAAATAAATAACCTAATGATACAGCTCAAAGCCCTTCAAAAACAAGAAGAGTCTAATCCCAAAGCCAGTAGAAGACAGGAAATTGTTAAAATCAGAGCAGAAATTAATGAAGTAGAGAATAAAAAAACATACAGAAAATCAACAAAACCAAAAGCTAGTTTCTTTAAAAATAAACAAGATAGATAATCCATTGGTCAACCTAATCAAAAGAAAGAGAGAATCAACCCAAATTCCCAAAATAAGAGATGAAAAAGGTGATATTAGCCCTGACAGTGTGGAAATACAGAAGATCATCAGAAACTATACCAAAAACCTATACTCCAACAAAATGGAAAATCTAGAAGAAATTGAGACATTTTTAGACACATATAACCTTCCTAAATTGAGTCAAGATGATATAGAAAACTTAAACCAAACAAGAGCAATCAAAGAGACAGAAACAGCAATAAAGAGTTTACCATCAAACAAAAGCCAAGGGCCATATGGTTTTCCAAGTAAATTTTATAAAACATTTATAGAAGAGCTAATCCCAATACTCCTCAAACTATTCTGTGAAATAGAAAGAAATGGGAGCCTCTCAAACACTTTCTATGAAGCCAATATCACATTAATACCAAAGCCAAATAAAGACACCTCAAGAAAAGAAAACTATAGGCCTATATCATTGATGAACCTAGATGCAAAACTGCTAAACAAAATACTAGCAATGTGCTAGTGTAGTATCAGGAAAATTATACACCATGACCAAGTTGAGTTCATCCCAGGAATGCAAGGCTGGTTCAACATACGAAAAGCAATCCATGTAATTCACCACATAAACAGAATCAAAGACAAAAATCACATGATCATCTCAGTTGATGCTGAAAAAGTATTTGACAAGATCCAACACCCATTCATGCAAAAAGCACTGCAGAGAATCGGAATAGAAGGAACATACCTCAACATCATAGAGGCAATATACAATAGGCCCACAGCCAACATCATATTAAATGGAGAAAACCTGCAAGAGTTCTCACTAAAAACAGGAACAAGACAAGGATGTCCATTATCAATGGACATCTGTTCAATATGGTACTGTTCAATATAGTACTTCTGTTCAATATAGTACTTGAGACTCTAGCCACACTAATAAGGCAAGAGAAGGAAATCAAAGGGGGTAAAAATAGGGAAAGAAGAACTAAAACTCTCCCTTTTTGCATATAACATGACAGTATACTTAGAAGACCCAACAAAGTCAGCCAAAAAACTTATAGAACTGATCAAAAAATTCAGCAAACTGTCTGGACACAAAATCAATCTTAAAAAATCAGAAGCTTTCCTATATGCCGACCATGAATCCACTGAAAAAGAAATCCAGAAAACAATTTCACTAACAATAGTAATTCAAAAATTAAAATACTTAGAGATAAACCTAACTAAAGATAAAACCTAACTAAAAGACCTCTATAAGAAAAACGATAAAAAGTTGAAAAAGGAAATTGATGGAGACCTTAGAAGATGAAAAGATCTTCCATGCTCTTGGGTAGGCAGAATAAATATCATCAAAATGGCCATCCTCCTCAAAGTGATCTACAATTCAATGCAATACCCATGAAATTACCAAGGTCACTCCTCACAGACAGAAAAATCAGTCCCTAAATTCATTTGGAACAACAAAAAGCCCAGGATAGCAAAAGTAGTTCTTAGCAACAAGAACCATGCAGGAGGCATCACAATACCTGACTTCAAACTCTACTACAAAGCCACAGTACCAAAAAACATATGGTATTGGCACAAAAACAGACACATAGACCAATGGAGCAGAATAGAAGATTCAGAAACAGACCCACATGCTTACAGTCAACTGATTTTTGAAAAAGGAACCAAAAACATACACTGGAATACAGGTAGCCTCTTTAACAAATGGTGTTGGCAAAACTGGTTAACCATATGCAGGAAAATGGAAATAAACCCCACTTTCTCACCCTGCACAAGAGTCAACTCCAGGTGGATCAAAGACCTGGAAGTCAGGCCAGAGACCTTGCAGCTACTTGAAGAGGGAATAGGCCCAACACTTCAACACATAGACACAGGTAAAAACTTTCTCAACAAGACCCCAAAAGCACAAGCAACTCAAAGGAAGATCAATACATGGGATTGCATTAAACTAAAGAGCTTCTGTGCAGCAAAGGAAACTATCAAGAACCTCAACAGAGAGCCCACAGAGTGGGAGAAAATTTTTGCCAGCTACTCTTCTGATAGAGGACTAATATCTAGGATATATAGAGAACTCAAGGAACTCACAGCTAAGAAAACAAATAACCCAATCAAAAAATGGGCAAAGGATCTAAACAGACACTTCACAAAAGAAGAAATACAAATGGTCAAAAAATGTATGAGGAGATGTTCAACATCATTAACAATCATTGAGATGCAAATCAAAACTACCTTGAGATTTCACCTAACCCAATCAGAATGGCAATCATCAAGAACACAAACAACAACAAATGCTGGCGAGGGTGTGGAGAAGTGGGAACCCTAGTACATTGCTGGTGGGATTGCAAATTAGTGCAACCACTTTGGAAAACAATATGGAGGATCCTCAAACGAATGGGAATGAACCTACCATATGATCCAGCAATACCACTTCTGGGTATCTACCCAAAAGAACGGAAACCAAACTATCAGACCAACACAAGCGTATCTATGTTTATAGCTGCACAGTTTACAATTGCCAAACTATGGAACCAGCCAAGATGTCCATCAACAGATGAATGGATTACAAAACTGTGGCACATGTACACAATGGAATTTTACTCAGCCATAAAGAAGAACAAGATCATATTATTTGCAGGGAAATGGATGGAAATGGAAAACATTATGTTAAGTGAGATTACTCAGTCACAAAAAGTAAAAAATCATATGCTCTCCCTAATATGTGGAAGCTAGGGAGAAAATGGGACATAAGAAGGACTACAGGTGCAGAAGAAGAAACCTTAAGTGAGCAAAGAATTTGACTTAACAGAAGTTGATGGGGGGAGGGGGGACACCCTAATGCACGTGATGTACTTTCACGAACATATCAAAGTCAATCACTAAACTGAACTTGAGAAGGAGGGAGGGGGAGGGAGTGGGGTGAGAATTGTAGAAGGGTTAAATGTGCAGATATGCCTTTATCAGCTGGTACCTAACAAAGATTTATGATTACAATGCACCAATTAAAAAAAAAAACATTGCATTGCACATGACACATTTCTTTGGATCTTGGTTAGAAACCATGCAATTCATGGTCTGCATGTCTAGAAGCATTGTCATGTGACCAATAGGAATTGTCTTAAGCCCTTCAGAGCCTGTACTCGCTGTCCATACCAGCTGCCATTCTGCTGTTTGAACACCCCAAGTCCTTCTGTGCCCCAGGGCTTCAACACTGGCTCTTTCCTCCACTTATAATACATCTCCCTCTCATCTATACTGTGACACATTTTTATCACCATTCAGTTCTCATTTAAATGTCAGTTCAAATGGCATTTAAAGATCTAAGACACACATAATATTGGCTTTCAAGAGGGAGGTTCTCAGACAGCCAGTCGGGATTCCCAGACTAAAGAGAAAAAAATGTCCCAAGTCTTCGAAGTCTGAATGGACAGTGGATCCCCATGCAGGTACTGTTCATCCGCTTCTCCTGCAATGGGTAATCATCTCGTCAAGTCATCCCATGCATAGTAAAGGGAAATTTCTAATGTGCTCATCTGTGGTCCTAAAGACAGAGGCACAGGGCTGGGATGGGAAAATGTTCATCAGAATCATGCTAAAAGTCATGGTATTTGGACAGTCACATCTAAATTTTGATTTATGCAATCTTACATTAGAATTGTAGATTCTTCAATATTGTATTTATAGTTTGCCCATTTCATACTTCAACTATCAGCTTATTCTTAAATTAATTACAAGCTATATTCTCTTTTTCCTTTTTTGGTACTATGGATTGAACCCAGAGGCATTCTACCCCAGCCCTATGTTTATTCTCAAACAGGTCTCACTAAGTTTCTGACACTGGTCTCAAACCTTGTACTAGGAGTACAAACAGGCACCACCATGCTTGGATATAAATGAGTATTTTACCTACCTGTGTCTTTAGTTGTAAACGCCTCTCCTTTTGTATATTTTCATTTGTCACAAAGACTCCAAATAAATCTACTGCTTTCATTTTATGTAAAGTCACAAATTTGGAAAGGAGGTGTAAGAAAAAAAAAAGGCAAAACTTTGCCAGAGAAATAAAAACAAAATATTCTTGCTATTGAATAATTTTATTGATTCGACACTTATTGCCAGCTATCATTGTTGGATGAAGATATTTTGGGAGCTGTGCCCAGAACTTTTAATTTCAAATGTGAACATTCATCTCTGCTATACTTTGATAGAGAACTACAGTCCTGTGATAAATCAGGTGATTTATAACCTGTCCTACCTCTTGGCCTCTCCACCTCTTTTCTCAAGATTATCAATCAATAGCTTCTACATGGGTCATATATTTTTAGATACAAAGATAAAAGAGAGGATTATATATTTTAAAATAACATATACGGAGAGAGATCCAAGATGGCACCTGAGTGAAAAACCTTTCCCCAGACGCTGTGATTTCGAATCATATTTGCCAAAAAACCCCCCAGCTTCTTAACAAAAGGGAAAAAGCAACAAAAATGGCCGAAAGCTGAACCACAATGGAAGAGAACTCAGAGAGCCAGTAACAGCTCGGTGGGACCTCGGCCCGGCACGAGGAGCGTGCTGCAGATTGGGCAAAACCCAGACCTGGAACTGTGGAGGTCAGCACGACTCCGAGAACTAGACACCGCGGCGGATCCAGCATCCAGCTGTGGCGTGGGCACCTCTGGGATCCCCACGCTTTACCCACGCAAGGAAACCTCTCACCAGTTACAGCGATTGGAATGTGTGGGATGATCAGCGGAAGCTCCAGTGGGATGTATCCAGGGCCCCACTACAGGGCCTGGGGGACCCCCTGTGCAGCAGAGCTTGAACCAGGATGGCAGCAAACGCAACTTCTTGGAAGAAAGAAAAAGGAGTGGAGCTGCACAGAGTCCAGGAAAAACAAGGGAGCAGGTGTGGCGCGCCGCGAGCTGGAGCGCACCATTTTGTGCACCATCCCCTACCATACAACATCCAACCAGCTATCCAGACCTCCATCGACCTATTGCGCCCCCCTGCGACCAGAGGCGGAACAAACAACAATGGAAATATGACTGCCAGGGATCCATAAGTTGGATTGCGAGCGCACCTATACAAAGGATAGACTCAGACACCTGCCCTTTTAGCTAGCCCCCAGACAGGATCAGATGTACAGAAGAACCCAGTGCACACAGGGCATCTGAAAAGGTTCGGCATTTAGACTGGACTCCTGCCATCAGCAATGGCAGAGAGAGAGAGCCATAGTCAGACCCTGTGAAGAGCCCAGAGACATAGTCTAAAAATCCTAGAGACACACTCGAAAATCTAAGCTCGGTACAGGCGAGCCAGCAGAGTGTTTGCCTTAGTAGTTGGTTGTTGGTTTTATGTTTTGGAGTTTTGTTTTGTTTTGTTTTGTTTTTTTCTATTTGTGTTATGCTTTATATGTTCTTACTCAGAATTTGTTTTGTATTGCCTTGATTTACTTATGTTTGCTTGGATGATTGCTTGCTTTGTTAATACTTGCTTAGTTTGTTGAATCTCCTCCTGTTCCCTGTTACAAGCTTCCTCCTCCTCTCTCCCCCCTATATTCCTCTCCTCAACACTTTACCTCCTCTCTTTTCTTTTCCTTTCTCTCTTTTTCCTGTCTCATATCAAGACCATCTCATAATACCACATTCAAACTCTATATTGACTACCAGAATCTCCTGATATATCTACTAACACTAATCTTTACAACACATCAACTCAACACACTCAACCTTTTATTCTACTAGAACATACCCTATTCTTTACCCTATTCCTGCAATCATCACTGTGACCTCTCACCCAATCTTTAACACTGATTACAACCTATCCCTGTATATACCTTCAGACACCTCTAACCCCCCCTGCAGAGATTGGATAAGAAAACTTACAAGAGCAGCAAAGATATAAGTCTAAGAACATGGGAAGGAAAAATAACAAAGAAACAATGAGCTACCACAACCTCACAATAACGGATCTCACCAACCCAGGATGGCAGAGACTACCAGAAGAATAATTCAGATCTTTAATACTAGAAACAATACAGGATTTTCAGAAAGAATGTAGGCAGAGCTTTAAAGAAATAAAGGAAGACATAAAAGAACAAATAAACAGACAATTCTAAGACCTAAAAAGAAACCAAAGCGAAGCATTGAAGGAAGTAAAAGATGAAACAATCAAAATGAAGGCATCAATTCAAACTATAAACAGCAGATTAGATCACATGGAAAATAGAATATCACTCCTAGAGGATGACCATACTAAAAATGAATCTATAGTACATAACTTAGAAAAAAAACTACGACAGCATGAATTGGACAGCAAAGAGATCTGGGCCAATTTTAAAACAGCTAACCTAAGAATAATAGGCATAGAAGAGGGATTAGAAGTGGAAACTTATGGAATAAACAATCTCTTCAAAGAAATAATAACAGAGAACTTTCCAAACATAGAAAGAGAAGTCGACACACAGGTACAGGAAACATACAGAACTCCCTCAAGACAAGACCAAAGAAGAGGTTCACCACGCCACATAGTAATCAAATTGACCAATGTAGAGGCAAAGGAGAGAATCTTAAAGGCAACGAAAGTAAAAGGCCAAGTGATATTTAGAGGCAAACCAATTAGAATTATGCCAGACCTCACAAGACAAGTCATGAAAGCCAGGAGAGGATGGAGTAACATATTCCAAACTCTGAAAGAAAATAACTTGCAGTCAAGATTCTCATACCCAGCAAAACTCTCTCTTAAAATTGATGGGGATATAAAAACCTTCCATGACAAACAGAAACTGAAGTAATTTTTGACTTCCAAACCAGCACTAGAGAAACTACTTAAAGAGATTAACTACAAAGAAGAACTAACCAGTAAATGTCAGAACCAGAGAAACAATAATTTCCAGGAAGCAAACAGCTAAGCAAAGAAGAACAAACACTACTGCAAACAGAAGTCAAAATTCAAAATGTTAGGAATTAAAAATCATCTCTCAATACTCAGACTGAATATAAATTGTCTCAAATCCCCAATAAAAAGGCACAGGGTGGCAAAATGGATCAAAACCCAGAATCCATCTATATGCTGCCTGCAAGAAACACACCTTACAAGCAAAGATTCCCACAAACTAAAGGTGAAGGGCTGGAGTAAGGTAATCCATGCCAATGGAACTCGAAGACAAGCAGGAGTAGCAACTATGATATCAGTTAAACTAGACTTCAAGCTCAAGCTTACCAGAAGAGACAAAGCAAGTCATTTTTTACTAGAAAAAGGAACAATCCAGCAAGAGGAAATAACAATTATCAACATCTATGCCTCAAACATAGGTGCAGCCACTTTCATAAAACAAACTCTGTATGATATAATGACACACATAGATCCCAATACACTAATGCTAGGAGACTTCAATACTCCTCTTACATCTCTAGATCATTCCTCTAAACAAAAGGTCAGTAGAGATGTCCCAGACCTAAAAGATACCATAAACCAAATGGACCTATTAGACACATATAGACTCTTCCACCCAACTACAGCTGAATTCACATTTTTCTCAGCTGCTCATGGAACCTTCTCCAAAATAGACCACATTCTTGGCCACAAAGCGAGCACTGGCAAATTAAAAAATGCAACATAATTCCCTGCACCTTTCCGACCACAATGGCGTGAAACTAGAAATAAACTCCAGGAATACCCAAAGTAACCTAGTAAGTGCATGGAGACTGAACACTACACTACTGAATGAAGAGTGGGTCATAGAAGAAGTAAGGGGAGAAATTAAAAAATTCCTAGAAACCAACAAAAACAGAGATACAACATATCAAAACCTCTGGGACACCCTGAAGGCAGTACTAAGAGGGAAATTTATAGCACTGAATGCCCACATAAGAAGAACAGAAAACCACCAATTAAATAACCTAATGACACAGCTCAAAGCCCTCGAAAAACAAGAACAATCTAGCCCCAAAGCCAGGAGAAGACAGGAAATCACGAAAATCAGAGCTGAAATTAATGAATTGGAGAATAAAAAACAATACAGAAGATCAACAAAACTAAAAGCTGGTTCCTTGAAAAAATAAACAAGATACATAAACCATTGGCCAATCTAACCAAAAGAAAGAGAGAATCAACCCAAATTACCAAAATAAGAGATGAAAAAGGTGATATTACCACCAACAGTACAGAAATACAGAAGATAGTTAGAAACTATTTTGAAAAAGTATACTCCAACAAAATGGAAGATCTAGAAGAAATTGACAAATTCCTAGACACATACAACCTCCCTAAATTGAGTCAAGAAGATATCGAAAACTTAAACCGACCAATAACAATCAAAGAAATAGAAACAGCAGTAAATAGTTTACCATAAAACAAAAGCCCAGGACCAGATGGTTTTCCAAGTGAATTTTATAAAACATTTTTAGAAGAGCTAATCCCAATACTCCTCAAGCTATTCCATGAAATAGAAAGAAACAGGACCCTTCCAAACACATTCTATGAAGCCAACATCACACTAATACCAAAACCAAATAAAGACAGCTCAAGAAAAGAAAACTATAGGCCTATATCATTGATGAACTTAGATGCAAAACTGCTAAACAAGATA